>ML782811.1:426100-470019 GCA_009831015.1 Picea engelmannii
CTAGCTGTTCTTTGAGTGCTTCTTCAATTCTTTTATCTTCTTCTATTTGAACCTTCAATTTTGTAATCATTTGTTCTAGTTCTTGAGTGTTTTTTTTCTTATCTAGTTTTGCTTGTAGTTTCTTGTTTTTCTTCTTTTCTCTTATGATAACTTCTATGGAACTCATTAATTCTTCTCGGAAGTCAACGTCTGACTCTTCAATTTTTTCTTCATATGCTTCTTCATATTCTTCTTCGGAGTCTTCTTTATCAGAGTCTTCTACTGCCATGAATATAACTCTCCATGTTTCACTGTCACTGACTTCATCTTCATCTGATGATGAGATGTCTTTTTTGGTGCAAAAGTTTTTCTTGAAAACTTTCTCTGTAGTTCTTTTACCTTTATATGTTTGTCTTCCTTTTGAGTAACCTTCATCATTTCTCTTTTTCTTATGAGGACATTTGTTAGCAAAATGACCAATACCATCACAATTAAAACAAATTAAAGGAAGTTTACTTCTATACCTACCATTGGTTCCCTTGTTCAGTCTTTTGATGAAGTTGGCCACTTCTTCATCATCTTTCGAGACGTCATTGTTGCTGCTATATTCTTCTTGTTCCTTTTTCTTTTCCTTTGATCTTTTGGATGATTTGAAGGCTGCTTCTTTTACATCTAGATTTTCTTGTTCAGTTCTCATCTCATATGCTGTAAAGATTCCATGCAGTTCATCCATGCTTATTGAGTTTAGACCCGATCTTTCTTCTAGTGTTGATATCTTAGGGTTGAATCTCATAGGAAGAGATCTTAGTACCTTTTGAACAATTACAGATTTTTCGATTTCTTCTCCCAATCCTATGATTGCATTCACTGTTTCATCGACTCGTCAGAAGTAGGTTGCGATATCTTCATCTTCCTTCATTTTTAGTTGTTCGAACTGACCTCTGTAAGTTTGAAGATTTTTTGTTTTGACTTTTCAATCTCCATAAATATTTCTATGCTTGTCCCAAATCTCTTTAGAAGATTTACAATGTGCAACTTTGGTGAATACCATATCACTGAGACCATTCAAAAGTGCATTTATGGCTTTTGAATTATTCTCACCAAGTTTCACTGCTTTGTCACTTATTGGTGGAACTGTTGGTGCTGTGTATCCATCTACAATTGATTGCCAAACTTGAAATCCTTGTTCCTGTATATATTCCTTCATCCTTATGCTATAAAAAGCATACTTCTGTCCATCAAGCTGTGGTATTCCATTTTTATATGAGTTGGTACTCTCCATGATCTACCTTTTAGTGGTTAAACTGATTTCTGAAGGAACCTGCTCTGATACCAATTTTTGGATTACTGAGAGGGGGGGTGAATCAGTAATAACGTAATTATAATACTTTTTCTTCAAATGTTATATCAATGTAGAAATATTATCCAATAATGAGAAGTAATAAATAAACAATCACACACATACATAGTACACCAATGTTTTACGTGGAAACCCAAATTGGGAGAAAACCACTGAATGCTTTTTCTTATATTTCTTGAAGAATTACATTCATTGGAAGCACCAACTTCATTTGTTTTCCAACTAAAACTGGAAGGAGGATCCAACCCCCTAGTTTCTCAGTCTACAACCTGAGGGAAGATCCAACTCCCCAAATCTCTGGCTACAACCAGAAGGAGGCTACAACCCCCAATGTTCTCTGGCTACAACCACCTGTCCTTGCCCCGTCCTGCCACCCTAAAGTAGAAGTATAATGATGGAACCACTGTCACACTGTCAATGTGAGATATACCACTGTAAACCTGTACCAATAAATCTGAACCATGCATCAACCTGTACATCAACCTTTAATCAACTTGTAATCAACCTGTACCATAAACAAGTGCATCAACCATGCACCAACCTGTAATCAACCTGTACCATAAACAAGTGCATCCAACCATGTACCAACCTGTAATCAACCTGTACCATAAACAAGTGCATCCAACCAGGTACCAAGTATGTACCAATCATGTGTCAACTACTCATCAACTATGACTCATTAATATGTACCAACATCATCAACTATACACCTCATGTATGTGCACCCTCATCAACTACTTGTCTCAACCATGTACTCAACATGTACCTCAACCAAAATCCCTCATCAATTTCATCATCCAAATCTAATTTGTAGCTCTATAATAGACCTGGTGTATATGATCACATTCTTGCAAACCTTCCTTAACTTTAAAAACAAGAGACTAGCATTTTCATCAAACTTTTCCTTAGTCTCACATGCATAGTTTTGGATTAGTCAACTACCCTAACTTGAAGTTTCCAACATTTGTGGCCAAAGTGCAACACTTGCGACACTTGTAATGATGACAGTAGGTCATCGTTGAAGTGAGTAATTTTGATGTGTAACAGATTGCCCCGCAAAGTGGGAATTTAGAAGATGGAAATTGATGACTGGAGTACTTGGTAGAATTTTTCAAGCAAGGGCATGGACTTAGAGAACCGGGTAGAAACTGCATACAACCATAATAAAATTGTTATGATATGTTTCAAACCTAAGGCAGGCATACCTATGCTTGAGTGATAAATAATTTCAAGGTATGATCGCCATAAGATACACTTCGGATCCATAATTATATTAATAAAAGGGTATAGCCACCAAGGATAAAATGTGGATCTATACTTCCATGTCATGAACTGATTGTAGCCCGGGAAAATACATAGTGGAGTTACGAGACGACAATACATAGACACAGACCAATACAAAGTGGATCTACGTGACAATATATGTATCAATATTATCAAAAGAAACTCCGTCGCAACCTGGGCAAAGTATATATCAGAGTGAACACTCAACCCAGGGTCTTCTTACTGATCCCGATGTAGTACAAATCTAACCATGTGAATAGATTTACTGATGTCAAACATGGTAGAAACCACTTAATTACTGGTCAATGAGGTAAATTGTTAACAAGTGCGAGGGAAATCACCATTGATGTCAATGATTCCCAAGGTACCCTAGTACATTCCAACGAATATGAATAAATAAGTTGAAGTTGAACATTCATGGAATCATCCAGTCATAGGTCAATGATGTAAAACAACTGTTGGAAGTAAGGAGGCCTTCCATTGAGGCATGTAGGTCCCGAGGTACTGATTGGTTTCTAGGTCTAGTTCCTAAATAATGTGTTGAGGTCAATAGGAATGGACTCGTTGAAGGAAGGCCTTGATGTATCCCCCATCAATGACACGAAACTGACATAGAGATATATGGTGATGAATCAGATGAGAATGTACTGACATGGGTGTTGAAATAGGAAATTTTTGATGGTTGACTCTCGAGGTAGATACTTCCCTTGAACATTGAGGCACAACAACATAAACATGACATGGACCAAAACATGATGATGTAGTGGATATTGTGAATTTCATCGGGTGATCCAAAGGAGTAAAGAAACTTAGAGGATTAGTTCGGTGCAGAGGTTCAACAGATTAAAATGTATTTAAAGACAAACTGTCGTGTTCAAGGGCGACTGTAAGAGTGACCTATGATGTTTTCAAAAACTGCTTGGTTTTCTTCCCTCAAAATTCCCCCCCATCCAGATAGACGAGTACTTCTTTTTAATTCAAATATCTCAAGGAGGATAACACATGCTCAATATAACTCACCTTTGGTAAGTCCCTCTTCCTTTGTTTAACGAATTGGAAGAAGTAAGGTTTCGGTCCCATATGGGCCCTTCAATGTATGATATCTTAACAAGTCCAAAGAAGGTAAACTCAATAATTTTTCATGTTTAGAGCGTCTTAAAATAACTTAAAGATGACTCCAAGGTTGTCCTTTTTCATAATGTTAGTCTCGTGAGGCCGAAAAGGAGATACAATATCACTCAAAAGATGCCCTTTCAAACCTTTTAACGAGTGGGAAAGGAATCAATATCACTCGGCAATATTTTCATGTTTAGCAAGTTTGAAAAGAGCTTAAAGGAGACTCTTGGGGGTTCCTTTTTCGTATAACCTTTACGAGTCCGAAAAAGTGATAAAAGTCTACTCGATTACATTCTCATGTATTTTCAAGAACAAGAAAGAACAAAGACTAAGCTTGGTATTGGTTTCATTTTTACACAAGCTTGAAACAAAATTAAACTATACTTGTAAATTCCTAACGTAAATTCCAAAGGTCGGGATACACATGGATGGTTGGTACTCTACCCCGAGCTTGAAAACATAGGAGGTTAACTCCAAAATGATAATCAAGGGCTGGAGACATGCCCCCACAAGCTTCAATTCATTCACTGACTTTGAGGTTGTCACCAATTTCTGTACTAGATGGAGAAAAAGGATAAGGGTGGATGAAATGAAGGTTCAAATATGAGACCTAAAAAAATACTCGACTTTATAGAAGAGGTGAGTCTTTCATTTTTTAACAAGATTGACACACGAAAAGAACTATGCTTAGGACCTCATTTTAATTTTTTAACAAGCTTTCAATAGAGAAAAGAAACTATGCTCATAACCTTTGTTTCATTTTTTAACGAGCTTGCCACAGAGAAGAAAACTATGCTTGTGACTTCACTTGATCATGGCTCCCAAGAGGACAATTATTTGGAAGTAATACATGTCAAGGGACAAAATTCAATCATGGCTTCCAAGAGATCTTCACTGGATGGAAGAAAAGCACTCTGGAATGAATACATGTCGACGACCTCGATAAGGGTAGGGATATCTGGCTCTAATAGCCCTATCGAACAGATGACCATTTCAACTACTAGATCTAATTTAGGAGAGACTGTGCTCATAGTGAGAGGCTCATCTTCATTGGTAGATGAAGGAATGGGATATAACGCCACATAATTGACCTGTGGTAGGGGCAATACCATCTGCATATAAGAACCATTTAGGGAGGTTGTTGGGTTGGTAATCAAGTCAGGACCAACGCATGAAAGTTGATCAATAGCCATAATTATTCCATCATGAGGGAAAGATATCACACGGAAAAACGTGGACACAATATCTTTTATCTTTCATGGCATAAACATAATCTCGCCCAAGGAGTAAATCAAAATCCAAGGGGTCTTGGACTACCATAACATCAATGAAGACAATTTTCCCTCCCAAAGTGTCAGGAAACTGAGGAAGGACTCCTAAAGGTTGACTGGTTCTTCTATTAAAAGCTAATAGATTATGCGTAACTGATACAAGATGAGGATAACTGAAATATTTCCAAGCAATAGAGGATAAAATACTAACGGACACACCTTCATCTATTAGTTTCTGAGGAATGGCTGACCACAAACTTGTACTGTAATCTTGAAAGGAATGTGAGAGGGAAGACAAGGTCTAGTTAGTGCACCCCAATAAAAAATAATGGCCTCATTACTTGGAGGGGGTTTCACGGGAGAAGGAGGAATGCCCCCCAGCACGGTAGATTTTGTATCAACGAGAAAAATTTGGGCAGTATCGAGTTTACTCTTTAGATGAAGAGTAGGATTGACCGATGATGGGATTAGATCGACCATTTTGGTTTCACTCTTCAAAGGAGGAGTGGGATTGATCTATGGCGGAACTGGATCGGCGAATTTGGCACTCTTCATAGGAGGAGTGGGATCGATCGATGATGTAACCAGAGAAACCACTTTGGCACTTCTTAAGGGAGGAGTGGGATTGACCGATCGTGGAACCAGAGCGACCACTTGGGTTTCACTTTTTATACAAAAAGTGGGGCTGATCGATGATGGAACTGGATCATCTACTTTGGTTAGTGTTTCAACTGATGATGAAACCAGATTGACCACCTGATCAACCGAAATGACTGGGGATGGCACTGGATTGACCATTTCATCAACTAATGATGGATTGGGAGTAATCTTACGATAACCAGTTGGAAGTTGAATATTTTTCAAAATAGAAGAAGCCTCATCCATATGATGAAAAAGGTGAGAGTAATGGTTACCTTCGCATAACATGAAAGGAAACTTGACAGTTGTCTTATTCTTACCAACCTTAACATCACTAGTTGACGGGGCATCACCAACATGTCTAGCAATGGCTAATGACGTGGAAGACCACATTTCTAATACCTTGGCAAGATCAGGGAAATCCCTAAGAAAGTGGTCACCCTTACAAAGACTGCAAGGGAATTTTGGTTTCAGATTCTTCGTTGTAGTCGTATCGACCTCATCAATTCTCCTAGTACGATTAACAATAGTTGGTTGTGTGGATCCAACATATGATGTAATTGGAGGCTTATTCCCTTTCTGGTTCTTCTTCTTATTCTCTTTTCATTTCTTCTTCTTCTTATCAACCTGGCTACTCTCTTTAGAGCTTTCACTAGGCGAAGACAGAGAAAGGGAAGGAGACCGGATGGGTGAAGAAGGAGAAAGGTCAACATGAGGTTGATGTGTGGGTGGTGTGCTTACATCTGAAGCACTTTTTTCATTTGAGATTACCGGAGTGGAAAACAACCATACCGGTTACCCAATTGTGAGATCTGGAAGGCTCAAAGTAGCGATATAAGGAGGACCAATGTGTCTGTAAGAAGGAAAAAAAAAAGGTTCCCCCAGAGTAGGAGTTGCTCCATTGGTAGTTTCGAGAACTAACGCCATTAAACAAATATCCAAACAAGAGTCTGCTAGGGAAAATAAACAACACACGCTAAAAATCTAGGAAGCAATCAAACAAACAAAACCTTCTCACAATGAACGCACTAGTTGGTGATGAAATCCAACGTCACAAGAACAATGTAAGAAGGGGATGAGATAGAGTGGGTGGAAAAGTTATGTTGACGACCTGATTAACGGACTTACACCCTGGTGCAAGATCTCACACATAATCGTGGGTATACCCTCCTAGGAGCCCGAGTGAGTTTGGCCAATGTCCATTCCAGGTACCGTGAAGACTTTCCCTTCCAAATTCACCTTGTGTAAAGACCCTAAAGAGATAGGCTACTAAGGTTACCAACTACAACAATGATGCTTGGGGAAATAGTCGACAACCTAATGATGCGCAAAGGTAGGGTATCTAGCCCAAAATCCACTTGAGAGGATCCCACACATAATTGTGGGTATACTCTTAAGTGAACCCCAATAATACACACAATCTCTACACCAAGACCAACAAAGCAGGGTGAGTAACCATGTTGGCCCTAATGCGACCTCGTGATTAACCCTTGTGTTAGAAGGGCTTCCCGAGACAAAAATGTAGTAAATGGATTTAACCATTCCCAAACTCAAGATTCTATGTTTGTTTACAACTTTGGAAAGTTATATTTCACGCCTATTCCAAATCCCTACACCCTAAGTTAATGTAGGTTTTCTACCAGAAAATATAAAAATTTCTAATAAATTTTAGTTTAGCACTTAATTTTTAAGGCTGTTGTTTACTCAAGAGGAAAATGGCGTGGACTAAATGATGTTTTGATGGACTCTAAACAATGAAAATAAACGAGAGTGAAAATATTTCACTTTGATGAAAGCTATATTACGAGAAGGAGAAAACGTTTATCATTCCCAGATGCATAATGTCCCAAAATGACAAAAACCATGCAATTTCGCTACTTCAAATGCAAGGTAGTTTCACTACCTAAAATCAAGAATGCAACTATCTTCTTTGTTTTATTCTAATTTATAAAGAGATTAAATACAAATCCTTCAATGCTCCACAACTTTCAATCAGAATAAAGAGTCATATGAAGATGCAAAAGACACGAAGAGACAAAGGTTTCAAACAAAGCATGCACTGAAAGCAATGAGAACTGAAAGAAAACAAGTAGAAACTTGTTCTAACAAGAACTCAATAAAGGATTCAATAACCTACAAACATTTGATGAGTACGATAAAATGTAGAGAAATTGTTTCACAAACCTTCAATAGAAATTAGCAAGGCCTAAGAATATCTGAATATCAATGAGTGTGGTTGGGGCTGGACAATCACAGATGACTTGTATCTTGGTTGGATCAACATGCACACCCTACACATCAACAATGTATTCGAGTTACTAGACCATGTCCATGCCGAAGGAAAATTTTTCCAATTTGGCATATAGGTTGTGTTGTCATAGAGTGTGGATAACCTACTGAATATGTTGCAAGTGTTCTGCCTAAGTATTTTTGTAGACGAGGATGTCATCCAGATACACCACCATGAAATAATTAGTGAAATTCTGCAAGATATCATCCATCATCCTCATGAAAGTTGTTGGGGAATTTGTCAAACCAAAGGGCATGACCAACCATTCAAAAAGACCTTCTTTTGACTTGAAGTAAGTTTTCCACACATTTATTGGTTCTAATGGGACCTGATGGTATCCATACTTTAGATCAATATTACTAAATTATTTGTCCATCTTGAGATAATCAAGGAGATCGTCAATTCAGGGAATCGAATACTAGTTCCTGACTGTGATTTTATGCAAAGTCACCAAGACCTGTCTTTATTATATACTGGAATGATTGGGCTTCCACACGATGATGAGTTGGGTTGGATGTGACCCTTGTGGAGAATTTCTTGGATCTAACTCTTGATCTCCTCATTTTCTAGCAGAGAGCAGTGATAGACTGGCCCATTGGGTAAAGGAGCGTCGGGGGTCAGATCGATGGGAAACTTGATCCGACAGTGAAAAGGTACCCCAATAGCTGATGAGAATATGTATTTTTATTCTTCCACGATCTTATCCACTTGATTCTACTGCTTGTAGAGGTCGGTTGCGGAGGCCATGGATGTGGCTACAACGTTTTGCTCACTTTGAGAGCGAATCATGAAGAAGACAAACTTCCCAGTTTGAGAAATGACCTTCTTGCATTGCTTGGAAGAGATCAAGGAAATAACACTAGGTGGGGCTGACTTGGGTATCCTATACAATTTCCTTTTCAAAGTAATATTAACACTGCGAGACTTAGACTCATATACAACATGATGTTTCCATAAATAAGCTTTGCCCAAAATAACATCACAAAATTCAAGGGAATAAACATCACACAATACCTTATCCTTGAATGGATTGATGCCATATGATAGGTGATACTATTGGCCGACACGAAGATCCCTTCCTAGACAGAGCCATCTGATGGTGTAGGGTTGCAGGTGCGACGTTTCCGGCAAGGCTAGCCTCTTGAACACCTTTGTTGAGATGAGGTTATTCTTGCCACTGGTCTCAACGATGAAGTGTAGCGGAGTGCCTTTTACCCACATCTATGAATAAAATAGGTGATCTCCTTCCTCTATCTCATCAGGTTCACCGAGTTGGATCTTGGTGGTAATAACAGTGACATTGGGTTCTGCATCAATGATCTGTCTCCCCTTTTCTGGTTCTGAATCAGAGTCGGAACCCACATATGATTAAGAGGATTTTACCTTAGCCACCAATGACTGATTTGAGTGGCAATCAAAAACATTATTCTTGGGGCTCTTATGGAAGTCGTACCACTTCCTGGTATCTTTCTTCATCTTCCCATTGTTCTTCTTTGCTTGTGTCTTGGACTGGTTGTCCTGAGGTTTCCCATCTCTGCTCTGTCCTTTGTTCTATGGGTTGGGGCTTCCCTTGCCCCACTTCTATTGTGAGGGGTTCCTAGAACCAAACTACCGCGGCTTTTGTTTCAACTACTACTCGATTTTTATGTCATACCAATAGGAGATGAAGCGCCCAAAGTGATGTGGGCCCTATTGGGGTAAGTTAGTACATAAACTTTGTGGGGTCGTAACTTTTGCATACAATCTCCATTTAGGGCGTACGATAGCTCGTTCGAAAAGGTATTTATGAGGAGCTTCATTTATGGGGATCATTGACATCCCTAGGCTATCATTGAGGTGCTTGATCAAGAAAAATCATTTTTTAGGCCCTCGAAATGGCCTTGGAAGTACAGGAACCAAAAAAACGCTAAAAATAGCGAGTTGACAAAAAAATGTTTTTATCCAGTTGGAAAAGGTGGGTGGCCACCAATATCCTCCTGGATCAAGTATAGAGAGTAGTGGGAAGGAGATTAGAGTGGAAAGAAGGGAAAATGGTTAATTATGGGGTAGTAGTATGTGGGAGAAAAATGGCATATATTGGGCATATGAGCTATGTTTTAGATTCTGTGAAGTGTTGAATGAAGCTAAGACATAGGGATATTTAGTGAGAATCTTGGCATAATTATTTTCCTTCTTTTAGTATCTCTTATTTTTCTTTATTCTCTTTTGTTTCAAAGAGGAATTATCCTTGTTATAATTTCATGGTGAACAACTGGAGAGATGAAGTTGTTTGGAAACTTGTTGGGTCTTCACAATCAATGGTTGAATATTATTTGGAACTTTCCAAGTTCAAAAACAAATTGGTATCTATTTGAAGTAAAATTAGTTTCTCGTTTACCCCAATCACTTATTTGATGGGTTTCATAAAAATGCATCAACATCTAGTTCCAACTATGGGATAGTAACCCCCTATGGGTTGCTGAGAATCCAGAATATTCTTCTAGCCACCTTCTACATTGGGCTATGGATTCATTGTCAAACATTATCTCCATATAGAAATTGTTTTATTATGAAAAACTTTGACTGAAGAAACTAACTATGTACAGACAAGATCTACCTATCCTAACCTACTTGGAGGAAAGAGACACTTTTCAAGTGTAAGTATAGTTCCAATGGATCCATTCAAGCATCCAACTGATCTGTGTAATGAACTCCAAAATTTGGTAACATATCGAAGCTTATATTAAGGAGTCATAAGCATGCCCAAAATGTACTGAAGTAAACTTGAGCCATATTTTCGCAAAATATGATTGCATTGCTTGGTTAACAATGGTTTGGAAACATGATTCAATAAAATCAACTCCCGGTTTCTCATGACTGCTACAGTCTTTGGTTGGATGAGAAGCTTCCCATTTGAAAATATTTTCATCTTTGTTCGTTTCCCCATCCTCATCCAAGATTCTTGATTCATTGGCAATGTCTTGAAATCATTGTTCCTTCATGCAATGACAATATTTCCCATCATTGTTCTCAATATTATTTTCTTCCACCAATTCTTCTTTGTACCGATGTTCTTGTGACTTTTCGTCATCAAGATGAGTCCATTGCAAACCTTTTGCAACATTTTCTAGATGATCATGTTGGATGAAATCTTGTTGTGCATTTGGTGGAGACTCCTCAAATCTATCTTTAAACTCGTTGTGGTCATTACTGTCAAATTTATAATATGAGAGGTCAAAATTTTCCTTCCACAAAGCATGTGGCTGATAGTATTCTTCTTGAATTCAGACATTAGGGTTCTCTCTTTTAGTTTCAGGAACAAAATACAATGCAAAAAAAACTCACATCTTTCATTAGATTTTTGTTCTAAATCCTTTCCTCCATTGTACTTGACCAATATTGGAAAGTTTAAGAGATTAGCATTGATTTCATGAGTGTTTATTTCAATGACTTGAGATTTCTGCATTAAGTCTTTCCAACTACACTTTCCTTCTTACTTTAATACAAATTTTAGATTCATGAGCAAGGCATTTTCATAAAAACTAAAAATGATGAAAGCATTTGGAAATATTTCTTGAGGAATCTCATTATGGACTTTCATAAATATGAAAGTGAACTACTTGACTGTCTCTTCCTCATTCATCTAGATTTCAACCAACTTCAAGAAAAGAGAATATGGATATTTCTTTGGGAAATATTTCTCGACAAATAAATTTTCTAATACATCCCAATTGGTGATGGTTCCAGTCAACAATGAATAAAACCATTCACTAGCATTTTCTTTTAGATTTAAGTTAAAGAGTTGGCATGCAACATCATCTTCAACCACATTATAAATGTCACAAGAACTATTAAAATTAACCAAATGCTTCTCTGCATCCTCTGAAGTATTTCTGAAAAACATGGGAAACTTGTCCATGGAAATATTTGGCAAGGGATGAACTTCTCCTTGCAAATTGAGTGGACTTATGTGAAACTATTTATTTATTTAGGTACGTTCTCCCTTTATTGTAACTTGAGAAACTTGTTTTGGGCTTGGTGGGGAATATGAAGTGTCATCACAACATGAAAGAAACTCATAGGAGGAGTCATATAGATCTTCTAGAAATTATGGAATCTTTTGGGTGGAGTCGCCCGGACATATTTATTCAAAATAATGGAGTTTTAATGATGGAGTCACTGAGGAGATCATCCTCCCAAATATTGGATGATTCTTTGGTTCTATATAAGTTGGAATGAATTAATTATGCCTAAAACTTCAATAACATGTCCTCAAGTCCATTTGATTCTCCTTGAACAAGGTTTTGAAGAACCTAGTTAATCTTAAAACAATCTACCAGATATGTTTCCAAGACTTAACAATCTACCATGATAAGTGACTTCTCAACCATATAAACAATCTAGTTAATGATCCATCTTGAGACAAATTTGAAGGTCTGGATCTTAACTTATAGCCTTGGGAAGTTGAGGTTCCAAATAGATTTCCCAGGAAGCTATGAAAAGAGAGCTGAATATTATTTTAATTTCTAGAATGATTATGGAGAAATTCATCCATTTAAACTTGTCATATTTTCTTCCTTCTCAAATTACCTTTCCAACAAGGTTTAGTTTCCCCAAAAAGACGTCTAGATGAAAATATACGAGCTCTGAAAGATGGAGACATAGCCACCATAGATATTGTTTGAGGGTGAATCTTGTCCCTTGATTTGATTTTTCCTTTGTTACTCCCACATGCATTATGGGTGTTTTCTATGGGGAAATTCCCCCTAAAATGGGTATAAGGAATAAGCAGAGCAATAAATCCCTTAAACGAATGACTTATCTCTAATCTACCCCAAAAAAACCTAGACTAAGTGATGAGAGAGAGGGAATATAAGGTTAAGAAGATAACCTTGAATCCTTACGATTGATGTAGACCTCTTCCACTTGTTGTTTCCTCTTAGATCACAGATCTCCTGCCAATGTTGACCTACAAGGGGTTAAGAATACAACACAAAAACATATAAAATATTTGGTAATCACTTAAAATATTAAATACAGATGCAAATGATCAAATAGATAAGAACATGTACACACAAGGTTTTGGGACAAAGATATTCTCTTTTATTCATATACAAGATGAAAGGTTACAACCTTTTCTTGTGGACACCGTTCTACAAACCAAGTCCAGGCTCCTCTGTCATCGCTCCAAGTGCACCAATACCACATAGATTTCTCATAACCAACATGCCATCAATGGAAGAAGGAAGGTTTTCATAGGGAGAATGGTTGGAAGAGAAAGCTGAGGATAAAACATAGAGCAAGATGCAAAACTTGGGCAATGAGAGGGAAAGGATTTTGGCAAAGTTTTCTTAGTCTCTTGTTTATATTTCTAAATGAATCCCTAAGACCTCTTTTGTGTGAGAAAAAGATGGTTATTTGGTTTCAGGATGGGATACAGGGGGTAGAATGGTTAGGAAACCCTTCATAGCCTGTAAAATCTATTGAAATACATGAAATTTTATATTTTTTCATTTTTTGGAGGTAAACGCGGGCTAACTAGCATGGAACAAGCATATGTATGTGGGATAACTAGCATGCAACGCGTGTATGTACGTAGGATAATAGTGCAGCAGGGCACGTACCTTATCCAAAAAGGTGTTTTTTAAAGGCAACCTCCATAGTATGATTTGGAAAAGGATGCAAATGGATAAGCCAATATCTTGGATGCATAGGTGTGGAATTTTTGGAATATAACAGATGCCCCCTAATGCATGAGGTTAGAAGAGAAATTGGTGGTCAAAATACATTATAACATGTTTATATAGGAGGAAGGCATGGATTTGAGTAAGCACAAGACGAGTGTTCATGAGCATGTCATCTACAAAATAATGATAATCTCTCTGAGGTGGGAATACCCATGCTCTGGATAAACTAAGAATGGATGTCAATCAAGTGCACTGCAAATCCATGTCATATAGGATAGTCATGACTACGAGACAAATATGAAAATCTATAGAGAGTTTAGCCATGAACAATACAAAATGGATCTACATATCAAAATCATCAGAAGATATACAATGTCATAGAAGTCTTCAGGAGGCATCAAGGCCTATGGCTGGAGATGATAACTTCATAGATCGAGAAACAACTTGAATATATTCAAAACTCAAGTGGGATTACAACAGGAGTGTAAGAATCACTACTATGATGTCTTCGACATGTCGTTGTGGAAAGACTAGAGGACCTCGATTATCAGGCACATAACTTCATTGATTTTGAATGTGAACTTGACTAGACTCTTGAGATGGTTGACTCATGAAGGTCAAGAGACAAACTGTAGAATTTCCAACTCAGGTTGGAAAAAACTTCGCTTGGACAAAAGAATGAAAAAATGATGAGACTCGGGAAACATATTATTGACATAAGGCTTTGATACATGATGCACCACAAACTCTTCATATGTTTGGAAGAGTAACCAAATGGAGGAGGAAATAACTCTATGTAACAAGAACAACCTCCTAAGGTCATACTATATCCCAATGCTTTCAGAACAAACAAAAGGATGTTCTTTTTCCAAGTGTGACTATCTTGCTTCCTATAAAAGAGAATGTATATATCGTCCATTATTTTTGGGATATTTGACTTTTTTGACTTTTTCAAAATTTTAACGATCTTGAAAAAGAACAAAAGAATTCTACAATATAAAGGAGGAAAGAGTGTCACGGGAAACAAAACTAATTCCAAGTGCATGGAACATATTGATGCTCAGTGCAAGGACACATGTGCAAGATAAGGACACTAAGTAAAATTCCTCCATGGGTCAAGGTGTCAGATCGCAAGGGAAAAAGGTGCTACAAGGCTTGCATCTAAGGAATTCTCTAAAGGTTCAGTAATAGCAACATGAAGCCAGCATTAGGCCAAAGACACAAGGATGAGACATGCGATGTGATTACATTATGACACAACAAAACTCCTTCCATGTGAAGTTTTACGATCCCAGAGAAGTTAGGATCGATGGTTTTTCACGTTTAGAGAGTCTGAAAAATGCTAAAAGAAGACTACAAAGTGATATTTCTTGTAAAGTTAGTCTCCAAGGTCCGAAAAAGAACAAAATCATACCAAGGAAAACTCTTCTCATCATTGGGGTCAGAGGGGCCAGAGTAATCATTTTTCATAATTAGTCTAGTTGGCCTAGAAAAGGGTTAAACTTTTACCAAAGGGAAATCTCTTCAAAACCATTCTAACGAGTGTGACAAAGACAAGATCACTTGACTATATTTTCAATTTTAAGGAGTTTGAAAAGAGCTTAACTATGGAGTCACTGCCTTTTTCTTAATTTAGTCCCCTCGTCCTGAAAAGTATAAAACATAGCTTAGGAGAACTCTCACGGCGAGACATGTCTCATGAGACGTACCATTTTCCTAGGTAATCTATTATCCAGAAAAAGGATTAAACTTATTCCAAATAGATATTCCTTCTGAGCCAATTAACGAGTGTGAAAGGAATAAGGTCACTTGGAGATATTTTCATATTTAGGGAGTCTGAAAATAGATTAACTATGGACTTCGAGGGGTTTCCTTTTTTGTAGATAATCTCCAAGGCCCGAAAAAGAAATAAACCAAAACTAGGGAGAATGGCCCCTTTTCACAAATCTAGTCTGCGAGGCCCGAAAAAGGGTTAAACTTACGCCTTAGAATATTCTCCTAGAGAACCGTAGCTCCTAGGGCATACATTTTTCATAAAAATAGCCATCCAGACTGAAAAAGGGGTAAACTATCACCGAAAATATGTGCCTTTGAATTTTCGTTTGATGAGAATGAAGGGAAACAAATCGCTTAACAATATTTTCGATTTTAGAGAGTCTGAAAATGGCTTAAAGAAAACTACAGGGGGGATTCATTTCTTAAGTAAACTGAATTAGACTGAAAAGGATAAATAATTTCTCATTAGATGTCACTTTCATAGTTTAAATGTGCTTGAAAGAAAACAAACCATGCTCTAGTGGAGTCCCATAGAAAAGGTTAAGAATGATGACTGGGAAGAAGAGTGAGGCTTCATTGCAAAGTCATGGAAGGACTAAAAGGACTCGTGTTGCTATGAAGTACTTCGGCATGGGAACCAAAAGGAAAACAAGGATCTAACTAGAATTCCCATGAAAGGAAGGCTCTACCACATAAAGTATGACACACTGATCAGTAAGGAAGGTTAGTGTCACAATTCAATGGGTTCGATAAGGCTAAATGAAATAGGAAACGTACAATGAAAAAATTAAATTAGGGAAAAACCTAACCTATATGCCAGTTTCGAGGTCAATACCTGTCATAATGGATCGATACGATGAAAAAATGTCAAAGAAAAATGTCTCCAAGATCCTGCATATAAGGCCAATAACACTCATCCATAAGTTAATAAATCCAATATAGATAAAAACTTTGGAAAATAATGGGTGCTATTGAATAAAAAAATTGAAAACAACAAACTTGGATTGTACAATATGGTACAAGGCATCGCACATCCTTACAACTCATGCATGGTACTGGTTCAGTTAGAGCCCACTGCTAGGCTCTGACCAAGAGTCTCTTCAATAGTCAACCTAGAAAGTCTCCAAAAAGGGAGGAAAACACAAACCACAGTGTAAGTCTTCCCACGATATAGAAATCATAGTCATGGATTCAAGGATAGCCTCATCCGAAGGAAATTCAATATTCGAGAAAACACATGAATGAGGAGGGTTGACATTCCCAAAGGGAGAATTAAATTGACCATACTCCATATGATGATGGAGGTTCTATGATTGGAAGATTCTATGAGTGAATAATCACAAGCACGAGGGGTTGAATATCTACAAACAGTGAGATCATACACAAAAGAAGAGTCAAGATCACTTGGACCAAGAGGGGGAAGAAAGGGCTTCCATGCAGCCATTGGATAAATCAAAGAATCAATTATTGAGACCAAGTCTCAAGAAGAAAAACATGAGTAAACAAGTTCCTTCTCAAGAGAAACTGAACACTGAGGATAGGACGCCACATAATTTACATGTGGCGGGGTAGAGTCTACACAAATATTAGGAACATATAAAGGGGAATCTTGAACTAATTTTTAATTAACATGGTGAATCATTATTATTAAATGCCAACTATTTGATAGTGAAAATTATTCCATTGTGAAGGAAATGCATCACCTAGAAGAGTGTAGACACCACAACATTCATAACATATACATAATCACACCTGAGAAGCATATTGAAATCTAATGGGGCTTGCACCACTATAACATCAACAAGGACAATCTTCCCACTTAACGAGATAGGAAAGTAAGGAAGAATCTCCAAATATTCACTAGGATGTCTATCAAAATCCAATAGCTTTTAGGAAGCAGACACAAGCACGGGAGAACCCAAATCTTGCCAAGCCGAGGAGGATAAAATACTTGCATAGGCTCCTTCATCCACAATACATCGGTAAATTATTTTTAAATTAACTTCAAACCTTATTTGAAAGGGTGTTGAAGAAGGAAGACAAGGATCAAAAAGGTCATTCCAATCAAAGGAAACCATCCTAGGACTTGGAGGGGGTGTGCTCGAAGCGATGGGAATGTCCCCTTATTATAAAAGTACTAAATTGGAAATGCTAAAAACATAGTCAGTAGACACAACACTCCCCATAAGAAAAGTGGGATCAGCCAAATATGTCATTGACATGACCACTTTGGTAGACTCAAAACTGTCTAAGAGAAAAGTGGGATCAGCGGAAGATTTCATCAGCGTGACCACTTGGGTAGACTTGATACTCTCCAAGAAAAGAGTGAGATCGACCAAAGATTGCATCGACATGACCTGTTTGGTAGAATTGACACTCTCCAAGAGAAGAGTGGGATCGACTGAATATTTCATCGGCATGACCACTTCCTTAATCAGTTATTGAATAGCCTGTGAGACAACATGGTGTGAAGGATAATCACCCCCAAAAATAGGAGTGGGATTGGATGAAGATTGCATCGGAACGACCACTTCATCAACCAAAGGATGAATAGATTGTGGGGAAACTGAAGAAGACTTAAAATTAGAAGATCTTGTAGACATGGACCACAATATTCGTGCCTCTGGAAGGCCAGGGAATAAATGAGTAAGGTGATATCCCTTGTAAATCTTACAAGGGAACATAGGCTTACATCCTATCCATCTAGGTTTGTCAACAGAATCAATGCCACCAACATGACTAGCAGTGGTTGCTTGCTTGTCCTCAACATGACTCACAGATGTTGTTGACACCTCTCCAGCATGACTAGAAGAGGTTGGTTGTTGAACTCCAGTATGAATCATAGGGACTAGGTTTGTTCCCCCAACACGACTTGTAGTGGTTGGTTTCACATCTCCAACATGATTTGCATAGGTTGGTGATTGGTCGATAACATGACTCACAGAGGCTAAAAACCTATCGCCAGTATGGCTAGCAGTGATTGGAATTTTCCCCCCAATTTGACTTGCAAAGGTTGGGTGCTTTCCCCCAGCATTACTTGTAGAGGCTGGTTGTTGTTCTTCAACATGACTTGTAGAGGTTGATGACCTATATCCAACATGACTCATAGAGGTTGGTGATTTCTTATTCCGATTATTCCTCTTTCTATTTCATTTAGACTTCTAGTTACTAGTGTTGGGTATGTGTTATATTCTTTGCATGTGTGTGTGTGGGTGCGTCAGATGTGACAACTGCATCTGATGATCCCTCTAATAGTTATCTGTGTGTCATGTTCATCGGGCGCTTTCTTAGGGGGGTCCTAGGGGGGGCAGGTATGCCCCCCTCAGTTACGCGCAATGCCCCAATTTTCTTTTTGGGCAGTTTTTGCTATTTTTAGCGGTTTTGTAAATTAATCCTAGATTAAGGGATTAGGGTTTTGGTATCTACGGAATACCTAAAAACATTTTATATATATTTTATGGTGAATGGTGAAATTCAATATAATAAATATAAGAAAGGTTTTCCCGGTTGAGGGTTTATGGTATAAATCTTTGTGTACTATGTGAATGAGCCATTGATTAATTTTTGTTTTTCTTCAGAATCTATATGAATTTATTTACTTCACAGGTTTAAAAATTACATGTGGTATCAGAGATCGTTTTTGGCTTCAGAGGGATGCCTTTGTTGATGAGGGTTTGGCTCGGTCTTGATAGATCAAGTTTATCTTGGGTCTGTGATAAACCTGGGTTTAGTGGGAGATTTTGCAGTGGAGATTTGAGTATAGAAAGAGGATTGGCGATCTGATCTAGAATCGAGATAGAGAAGTTCAACGGTAAAAACTTTGAGCTATGGAAGCTCAATATGGAGGACCTTCTTATAGAAAAAGAACAAAAGATCAATATGGATCATGGTACATAGCCTACTGGTACACCGTCTACTAGCACATAGGCTACTGGTACACAACCTACTAGTACACAGACTACTAGTACACTAGCTACTGGTATGTCGAAGGAAGATTGGGAGAAGTTGGACAGAAGAGCAAGGAGTACTATTCGACTTTTCTTGGAAGATTCGTTTTTTTTGAATGTCTCGGGATAATCTACAGCCAAGGAACTATGGGATAAGTTGGGGAATTTGTATCAATCAAAGTCCCTGGTAAAAAAGTTGTTTCTTCGAAAGAAGTTGTATCTTCTTAGGATGGAAGATGGAGATTCTATGACATAACATTTAAATGCCTTTAATACTCTAGTAAGTCAACTTGTCTCTTTTAATATTACGATTGCAGAATAAGATAAGTGTATTACTTTTTTCTGTTCTTTTCCAGACTCTTGGGATAATCTAGTTGTAGCAATTGGCAGTACCACTCAATCTACATTGAAGTCTGAGGATGTATTTTCATCCTTATAATGTGAAGAGTTGAGGTGGAAAAGCATGGATATTCATAGAACATATTCTTTATTTGTAAGAGGTCATACCCAAGACGGGAATCTTGGTAAACCTTCGGGGAGGAGATCTAAATCTACAGGTAAATCTAAGTCTCCAGGAAAATCTTTGAGGAAATATTGGAAGTGTGGTAAAATAGGGCATTATAAGAAAGATTGCAAGTCTAAGAAGGTTTATAAATCAAAGGGATCTAATAGTACCTCTTCCATAGAGGTGAAAACCTCCACTAAAGAAGGAGGTGATGTTTACATGGCATCTACAAGTACACATGCATACCATGATGTATGGTTGATCGACTCAGGTGTGTCATACCATATGACTCCTTATAGGGAGTGGTTCTCTGAATATGAAAAATACGATGGTGGTGATGTATTCCTAGGAGATGACTCGACAACAAAAATCTTGGGACGTGGAAGGGTTAAGTTGCTGCTAAAAGATGGAAGGATTAGAACTCTCCTTAGGGTTCTGCACATTCCAAAACTAGCCAGGAGCCTAATATCTGTAAGCAATATGGATGATGCAAGAGTGGATACTGTATTTGGAAAGAACACTTGGAAGATGGTACGAGGAGCAATGGTGTTGATGAGGGGAGTTCGGTGTGGAGCTATGTACAAGTTGCTAGGAAGAACTTATATTAATGGGTGTAACAATTCTATTGTCCTTGAATAGAGAAATAAAGAAGACAAGACCAATATTGTCCCTGGAAAGAAGACCATGCTGTGGCATCAAAGACTGGGACATATTAGATAAAAGGGCCTTCGAACACTACACGGTAAAGGTATGGTTGAAGGTATGTCTAATTGCACTTTGGATTTTGATTTCTGTGAACATTTCATATATGGTAAACATAATTGAGTAAGATTCTCATCTGGTGCTACAAGAGCAAAGGGGATCTTAGAGTTGATACACAATGATGTGTTTGGACCTGTTTCTGTTCCATCCCTAGGTAAATTTGTGTATTATGTTTCATTCACAGATGATTTTTCAAGGAACACATGGATTTCTTTTCTTAGAAAGAGATCTAAGGTATTTGATAAATTTAAAGAGTTTAACGCTCTGGTAGAAAATCAGACAGAGAAGAAAATAAAGGTATTGAGAACAGATAATGGTGGAGAATTCTGCGGAAATGAATTCAAAGAATTCTATAAGAAGTGTGGTATAGCAAGGCATAAGACTACTCCATACACTCCTCCACAGAATGGAGTTGCAGAAAGGATGAACAGGACACTGATGGAAAAAGCAAGGAGCATGCTCAACGATGTTAGGTTAGGAAAATAATTCTGGGCAGAGGCAGTGAGTACAATATGTTACCTAGTCAATCGATCTCCTTCATCAACGTTGGATGATAAAACTCCACACAAGGTATGGTCTGGAAAGAAGCCCTCTCTTCAACATCTTAGAGTGTTTGGTTGTGATGCTTATGTACATGTTCCAAGGGAAAATAGGAGTAAGCTGGATAAAAAGGTTGAAAAGTGTATCTTTAATGGTTATAAAGATGGTGTGAAAGGTTATAAACTTTGGAACCTAGAAACCAAGAATATTGTTTACAGTCGAGATGTTGTTTTCAGAGAGGTAAAAGATGTGTCCAAACAAGAATTCCTACCAATGAAAGATGAACCTGAGAAAATAGAGCTTGAGTTGGATAATGTAAAATATGAATCATCTGAAGACGAGGAAGTAGAAGAAGAAGAAGAAGAACCTCATACCCCAGTACTGAGGAGATCAGTGAGAGATAAAATGAAACCAGAAAGGTATAGTCCACCCGATTTTCGTTCCAATTTTTCTTTATCTATTGCTGATGATGATCCCAGAACTGTCGGGGAAGCAATGAATTCAGAGGATAGTAAACTCTGGAAGAAGGCCATGGTTGAAGAAATGGATGCCTTGGATAAGAATGAGGCATGGGATATAGTTGAGTTGCCACCTGGAAGAAAATCTATTGGTAGCAAATGGTTGTTTAAGAAGAAGTTTAATGCACAAAGTAAAGTGGAGAAATACAAAGCTCAGTTAGTAGAAAAAGGTTATTCCTAGGTAGAGGGAATTGACTTTGGTGAGATTTTTTCTCCTTTTGTTAAGTTAACTTCTATTAGATTTATTTTATCTATTGTTGTTGCTTTTGATCTTGAAGTGGAACAGATGGATGTGAAGAAAACATTCCTACATGGGGATCTGGAAGAAGAAATCTACATGAAGCAGCCATAAGGATTTGTAGTGAAGGGAAAGAAAGAGTTGGTTTGTAAGCTAAAGAAGTCACTATATGCTCTGAAGCAATCACCTAGGATGTGGTACCAAAAGTTTGATACATACATCCTTGGATTGGGATTTGTAAGAAGTAGGGCTGATCACTGTGTATATTCCAAGCATGTTGGTAATCACTTCATTTATGTAGTGTTGTATGTTGATGACATGTTGTTGGTAGGAAATAACATGGATGTTATCAAGGAGGTGAAATCACAACTATCCTCCAAATTTGACATGAAGGATCTCGGTGTTGCTAACTTCATTCTGGGAATGGAGATTAAAAGATATCGTGCAAATAGGAAACTCTGGTTGAATTAGAGAAAATATGTTGAGATGATATTGCAGAGGTTTAATATGCATGGAAGTAAACCGATCAAGGTTCCTATTCCTATAGGTGTAAATTTATCTGCAGATCAATGTCCCAAGACACAGGAAGAAGAAGAGGACATGTCCCATGTTCCGTATGCTAGTGCAGTTGGTAGTTTGATGTATGCAATGGTCTGTAATAGACCGTACATTGCACATGCAGTGGGAGTTTTGAGCAGGTGTATGTCAAAACCAAGGAAGGATCACTGGACAACAATAAAGAGGGTCTTCAAGTATCTTCATGGCACTACCAGTTATGGATTGTGCTACCAAGGAAGACTAGGATTGGGCAGAATCATAGACATACATGGCTTTGCTGATGCAGACTGGGCTAGAGATATGGATCGCATAATATATAGAAGTGGGTATGTGTTTAACCTATTTGGAAGAGAAATCAGTTGGATGAGAGAAAGATAGGCTGTAGTGGCACTCTCGACTACATAAGTTCAATACATGGCAACCAATCATGCAAGTAAGGAAGCAATATGGTTACAAATATTATGTTCAGGCATTGGATTGGTACAACAAGCAGTGAGATTAGATTGTGATAGTCAGAGTGCGATCTTCCTAGCAAAGAACCCAACTTATCATTCGAGGACAAAGCATATTGATGTTCAGTATCAATTTGTGAGAGACATGGTTGAGGAAAAGAAGGTGTTGCTGGAAAAGGTTGACACTTTGAAGAATGTTGCAGATTCATTGACAAAGTCTGTGAGCATAGAAAATTTCTCCTGGTGTAGAGTAACAATGGGCATTTATGCCCTGGATTGTTGGCTATATAATCCCCTGGACCCCTGAATGCAAAGAAAACAACAAGTGGGAGAATGTTGGGTATGTGTTATATTCTTTGCATGTGTGTGTGTGGGTGCGTCAGATATGACAACTACGTCTGACGATCCCTCTTGTAGTGTTCTTTGTGTTGTGTGTGCCAGGCGCTTTCCTAGGGGGATCCTAGGGGGGGGTAGGTATGCACCCCCTAGTTACGCGCAACGTTTAGGGTAGTGCCCCAAAATTATTTTTTTGGGCGGTTTTTGCTATTTTTAGCGGTTTTGTAAATTAATCCCAGATTAAGGGATTAGGGTTTTAGTATCTACGGAATACCTAAAAACATTGTATATATATTGTATGGTGAATGGTGAAATTTGATATAATGAATATAAGAAATATTTTCCCGGTTGAGGTTTTCCGGTATAAATCTCTGTGTAATATGTGAATGAGCCATTGATTAATTTTTGTTTTGATTAGGAATCTATATGCATTTCTTTACTTCGTAGGCTTAAAACTTACAACTAGTACCTATACTTTCACCAGAGAAATAAAAAGGAGGAGGAGAAGACTTTGTTGGCGAAGGAACGACAACATGATGTCGATGAAATAAGGTGCTTAACTGAGAAGTGTAAAGATCATTCAAGACATTTGGAATGGTACCCAACCAAACTAGTAGTCCCACATTCAACTCAGGAATGTACAAAGTGGCCATCAAAGGGACACCAACATTTCTAAAGAAAGAAAAAGCATAAGAATCCCCTTGCGAAGGGGTTCCTTGGTTGGTATCATCAGGAACTTGGGCCATGAATATCTTATGCACAAGTTCTTCCCCTGTGGGATCATTCAAGTCCGTAAAAGTCTCACACACTGACTCTAGTAAATCAGTGGTACAAAAATATACACCTATAAGGAAGGTAGCTCCACATTTCTAAGCGGAAGACCAAAAATTACTCACGACCGATGGAGTGGGTGGTCTACCACAATAGGTCAGAGACCCAAAGAAATGATTGAATAAATCACTATGGAAAAATAGGGATCACAGAGCACACCATTAAGAAGATATGACCCTTTTGAATGCTTCCAACCCAGGTAGATGAAGTCTTGATCGTCCAAAGCATTCAAAAAAGAAAACAACTGGTCAAGATAAGTAGTTACCTAGAACTCCGACCAACGATCACTTCGGGTGTCTCCTAGAGAGTACATAGGATGCCTCAAGTACCATGATACACCCCTCACAGTCACTTGTGTGTCAAAATATATAATTTCAACTATGCCACCAACCTATAATCAACAACCAACAGGGTATAGTGGACAACCAGATGAGTGTATGGGCAGGGTAAATAAGCTCGAGGCTCCTCCTAAGGCCTAAAATGAAACAAGGATAGAATCACTCTTAGAGTACCTTGGAAATATCCAAGTGTCTTATAGGTTTGACAAAAGTAGGGCTAGTAAAACTGCAATATTCACACCCCATACACACTCTCCCAAATTATTTGTCGGGATTAGGAGTGGATATCTCCATCGCCATCCTCCACGCAACCTCATGTTTGACTTTTGTGTTAGAGGAGCTTCTCGGATCGAGTAATTACAAAGTGGATTTTTCACACCCTAGCACATAAACCTAAGTTATGTTTTGGTTGGCCTTGGAGAGTTTACCACTCCACACCTAATCCAAGGACTTATCCTAATATATTGGTGAAACTTAGAAAAAATGTTACTAATATATTTTAGATTAGTGCGTTCATTTTAGGATATTTTCTTACTCTAGGAACAAAGGTGCAAATTATGTTGTTTGAGACTTTTGTGTAAAAGAAACTAATTAGACACTGGAAAAGAAGAATTTACACTAATTCTACAAATGAAAAAGAGTTTCAAGAAAAAAGCATGAACAATCCTTCAAACATAAAGATGCAATATTTTTTCCTTTCCATGCAAAATGGACAATGCAACTTTCGAGTGAAACAAAAGAGAAAATGAAAGGATTTTCTTTATAATTTTTATTTTGAAATGCTTTCGAGATGAGAAGAAAATAAAACCCTATGCTAATTCCTTTTTCTTTTTCAAATAACAATACAAAGAAAATGCAAAGAAAGAAAGAGACCTAAAAAACTATGTTTTTTTATTTTCTTCCAATCAAAGAAAAACTAACAAAAAATGTTAAAAGAAACTATAGAATACACGATTCACGACCCTCCATTTTAAAAATACAACTCATGTTTCTTAAAATTCAAGCTAAAAATAAGCTAAAATGCTTGGAAACATAGAGAGACAAGAGGATTTATCTTTTTGTTTTATAAACAATATGATCCTGCAAATTGTCTAAACCCCAAACAACAAAAGATTCTGGAACTCAGGAACACCTGGGAACCACAAGTTTCCAATGGAAAAAGGAAAACCTTTTGAAAAATTTCTCCAAACCCACAAAGATACATCTTGTGCACAACCAGCCTATGTATGTATGTGGGATGATTGTAAAGCAATACATGTATGTATGTGTGTTTTACAGAGAACAAAGTGCATACAACTCTGTAAATTCTCAAAAAAATAAAAAGTTTGGAAATAAAACTTGGGAAAGGGAAGCTAGTAAGCACCTGGAAGGTGACCAGAGACCCAAACTGACTCATAACACTCAAAAAACTCAGAAACAACTAAAAATCAAGCCAAAACAAGATCTACCACTAAAACCTTATAGATCCTCCCCAGTGGATTCACCAATTCTGTTATGTGAAAATTCCCCCTAAATTGGGTCTAAGGAATAGGCAGAGCGATAAATACCTTAAAAGACAGAATTATCTCTAATATATCCCGAAACAATCTAGACTAAGTTATGAGAGAGAGGGAATAAAAGGTTAATGAGAGCACATTGAATCCTTACGATTGATGTAGACCTCTTTCACTTGTTTTTGCTTCTTAGATCACAGATCTTCTGCCAAAGATGACCTCCAAGGGGTTAAGAGTACAACAAAACAACATATACAATCTCTAGTAATCACTTAAAAGATTAAATATATATGTAAATTATCAAATAGATAATAAAATGTACACATAAGGTTTTGGGACAAAGATAATCTATTTTATTTGTATACAAGATGAAAGGTTACAACCTTTTCTTATGGACACCGCTCTATGAACCAAGTCCAGGATCCTCTGTCATGGCTCTAGGTGCTCCAATACCACATAGAATTCTCACAACCAACATGCCATCAAGGGAAGAAGGAAGGGTTGCATAGAGAGAATGGTTGGAAGGGAAATCTGAAGATAAAACTCAGAGCAAGATGCAAAACTTGGGCAATGAGAGGGAAAGGATTTTGGCATAGTTTTCTTATTCTCTTTTTCATATGTATAAATTCTCCCCAATACCTCTTTTTATATGATAAAAACATGGTTATTCAGTTTGGGGATGAGATACAGGGGGTAGAATGGTTAGAAAACCCTTCATAGCCCGTAAACTCCGCCGAAATATGTGCAATTTTATATTTTTTTCATTTTTTGGAGGTAAACATGGGCTAACTAGCATGCAACAAGTGTATGTATGTGGGATAAATAACATGCAACATGCATATGTACCCAGGATAATAGTGAAATGAGGTGCATAAATTATCCAAAAATTTAGTTTTTAAAGGAAACCTCGGCAGTATGATTTGGAAAAGGATGCAAATGGACAATAACAAGGGTGAATAATTAGTGTTTATAATAAATATGACTCCATTATGTTTCATGGGTGAAATAAAAAGACCTATCAAAGCCTTAGTGTAGCTCTTGTGCCTTAGAAAAATTCATTCCTTGGTAATATTTTGATTGCCTAGCCACTTCCCAATCAATGCTCAGTTAGTTCCCAGTCAACCTCTGAATGCTTGACATGCCAAGTCCATGTATCACCTGGGGGTAGGTCCACCTAACTGCCAAATGTCACCCAGGGATAGGGTCCATATCATTTCCGCATGTCCCAATATGGTAGGTCCATGAGAAAGGGGAAGCAACTTAGGATAGGAAATAATATTAATAAATTAAAATAAAGGGTTTGTAGAGTTATAAGAATGTAGAGGTAAAGGAGGTAGGTGAGGGGATAAAAATAAATAAAAAATTAAAATCAAGAGTTTGTGGAGTTACATGAATGCAAAGGTAAATGAAGAAGGTGAGGGGATAAAAATTGATAAAAATGACTAAGTATGAGGTGAAAAAATGGGAATGGAGAGTGCATTATGGTGAAGGTGGGATTGCAGAAATAAAACTCTATAAAAAGAATGAGATAAAACTTGGTAAAAATACTAAGTAAGAGGAAAGGATGCAGAACACAAGACATGGGGAGATAAAAATGTGAAAGGTACTTACTCCAACATCCACAATGTGAAAAATAAACTAAGTGTAGGATACATGACACAATACATGAGATAAAACTTGGGAAAAGGACTGAGATACAAATAGTTATAAAACTTGGTAAAAAGACTATGTAAGAGAAAAGGAAGACTAAGTAAGAGGAAAGGGTGTGGATGAGGGTCATGCAAGATAGGATTAGGTTTATCTATTGCAATGCATTCAAAAATTGACTAAGTATAGTACTCAATAAAAACAAAGTGTAAAACCTAGTAAAATGACTAAGTCATGAAGGGTGCAATTTAGATAACACAAATGATAGAGGTGAAAATTGAGGGTTGTGGGATTGTGGGTGTGGGACACAAGATATGAGGAATTACGAGTTTGGAATAGGTTGGAATTCCACACCACTATTCTCGCAAGGCATAAAAATGACTAAGTGTAGAAAGAATAAAATGTGGTAAGTCGTGACAAATGACTACAATGTTGGGGACTTAAATAGTAGGGTTATTTGGAAGTAAGGAAATGGAAATGAAATATGAAGTGTAGAAAATGGAAAAAGGAAAATTTTAAAAGGAAATTGGAAATAGGAGAAGAAAAATGGAAAATAAAAAATAATAGTGAAAATGAATAAGTGGAAATGGAAAATGGAAATAAATTATAAAAATGAACATGGAAATTAATAATCGAAATGGAAATGGGATAAGTATGGAAATGGTTAAATGTGAAAATGGTTAAGTATGGAAATGATGAAGTATGGAAATGGTTAAATGTGAAAATGGTTAAGTATGGAAATGGTGTGGATGATTGAAAAAATATCTAAGTATGGAGAGTAGTGAGGAAAATGTCTAAGTGTGGAGAATAGTGAGGAAGGGGAGTAAAGTAGAAATAAGGGAAAATGGCTAAGTATAAAGTGTGGAGAGTGGAGAATGAGGAAAATGGAAAAATGGCTATGTATGGGGAAACAATATGTGGGAGACAAATGACATATCTTGGGCATATGAGATCTATTTTATATTTGATGAAGTGATGAATGGGGATGAGACCTAGGACTATTTAGTGAGAATATTGGCATAATTATTTTCCTTCTTTTAGTATCTCTTCTTTTTCTTTATTCTCTTTTATTTCAAAGAGAAACTATCCCCATTATACTTTCATGATGAAGAACTGGAGAGTTGAAGTTGATTGGAAACTTGTTGGGCTTTCACGATCAATAGTTGAAGATTATTTGGAAATTTCCATATTCGAAAAAAAATTGGTCTATTTGAAAGAAAAATAATTTCACATATTTACCCCAATCACTTTGTTGATGAGTGTGAGGAAAACACATCCACATTCATCTCTGTAAAAATATCCATTTTTTCCTCTCTAGCTAAGACTTGTTTTGAAACTTCACCCCCTAAAATCACTTTTCTTGATTCTTTGTGTACAATATCACTAGATGATGCAATTTGGGTTATTGAAATTACCGATCTTTCAAGAAATTATTTACCCAAATGATGTCTCTTAGTTTATTCCTCTTCAGATTTAAAACTTGAATATATTTTAATTTTTTTTGTGAGAGGTTCTATTATGTCTTCCTCCATTGGATCATCTTTCTCTAGCATATTCCTTTCAATATCTGATTTCTCTAGAGTTTCCATTACCATATCCATTCCTTTTTATGTTTAATCATATTCAATTATGACAACTATAGTAGATGAAAAATATGTTCCAGTTGTTTCATTTTTAATCATTCCTCTATGTGTTGATATTATACCTTGTCCTTGTAGTATTCCCTGAAATTCTATACATGAGTCTTTGTTTTCTAGTCTTTATGTTCCTACATCTTCAATTGGTGATAAAGTGCACTATTAAGGAACTCCTTGTGATGTCGTTGGTTTGAACATTGCAAAGTTGTGTGTAATGTGCATGGAATCACATGGGTATTCCTTGAAGTTATCATGGTAGCAGTCAGAATGGACACCATGACATACGAGAACGAGCTCACCCAGTTTCTTATTCTAACAGATACAAAAAAAAAAAAAAAAACACTTCTAGATTTGGGAGTCAATTTTAGTGTCATATTTGTGGTGGTGCTAGTGATCAAGGCCACATTTCAATTGGGTCATAATTTTAACTCCAAAAAAAGGTGGTGCTACTGGTAGCATCACTTTTTTTATTAAGGGTCAATTCCAGGGTTTTATCCACAATGTCAAGAGAGAAATTTCAAACAAGTTTCATTTTTAACCACCTCCCCCCAAAATGGTCCTATCAGTAGCACCAATTTTTTATTTGAGGGTTGATTTTGGTTTTTTTTAAACAAAAATATGATATTTTTAGGCTAGATTTCTTGTTTTGAGGTAACAATTCTCGCTAAGTTGGTAACTTTATTATATGTATGAATTAATGAAAATGACAAGTTGTTGGGACTATACTATGTGCCAATTCACACTCCCAAGTAGGAATATCCTCTAAGTTAATGGAAAATATTAAAAAATTTAGGTTCCATATAGCTTAAACATTTTTTCTAGATAAATAAGTATTGAAGATGTCTTGGTATTTATCTACAAAATATCTTTTTTTTTTTTTTTGATCTGGGCTATTGGAACATTGGAATTTTCTTCCTAGGAGCCATAAATTCTCAGAATATTAAAACCTTGTCCAAAAATATTTTTCAATTTTTAACCAAAGAATATTTGTCTTGATGTTTTATGAAAGACTACTTCAGAAAAATGAGGTTTCATGAAATACCTGTTAGTTTTGATGCTAAGAATTGATGTGAAGAGTTTTTGTTAAGAATTGTTTATCTTTTGGAAATCCTACTTACTCTCTGACTTTGGCTTGGCTAGAGTTTTCTTAGGTAGTATGTAAAATGAAAATAAAGTTGATGGTTTTTATTTTGCATTGTCTACTTGTTTGTCCGAGTTAAAAATACACCTGGAACATTCCATATTTTTGTTTATTTTTATGTGTCAGTGTAATTACTAGCTCTAACGACCCAATGTGTGGAAAGGTGGCAAGAGTGAATGCGAAAAACAAGAAGTGGTTTATGGGATTTCAAGATTGTGGTTTTGATCCTAATATCAAAGTCATGTAAACTATCATAGACAAACATGTGGATGGTGGGTGGCAAGAGGTTATGAGACTTTGAGACCAAGTTAACATACCTCAATCACAAAATCTTGTAATCAAACCCAACCATTGATCAACCTCATTTATAATTGTTTGATCTAGCAACCATTCACTTTACATTTTCATGTTAAAAACATGCTAATAACATGTGCCTTATATTATATCTCATTAATATTTACACCTAACTTCTTTTGATATGACTTTAAACTGATAATTTCGACAATTTATTTCCCTTTAAATCCTTGCAACTCATTTTTGTGAAAAAATTAATAAATTTTCCATGTCAAGAGTTTTATAATCACTAGAGTTAGAACAATGTCCATATAAAACACTAATTTATGTTAATTCCTAGACAAATCCCCATGTTATGTGTAAAACCCCTTATTAATTCCTACATATTGAATTATTACATTTATAACATTATAATTTTTTTTCATCTAGAACCCTTGATTTTACCCTTTCATTATAACTGTACCCTTTGTCTCCTATATATATACCAAGGAGACCTATTCTTAAGATCATATTATCTCATCTCATATTGTACTCTGAATTGGATATATTGTAAAAGGACGTTTCCCCTTCAAAGTGGGCTGCATTCATTGATTGTTTATCATTTTTTAAGGTGTTATATCATAACATTTGGTATCAAAGCATTGATCCTAGGGTTTTTATTCTCCAAGTGAGTCATCATATCATTTTTTCTATAACTTTGTTTCTTGGCCGATTTAGATATAAAAAGTTATAGGTTACTTAGACAACATATCAAGGTACCTGTGGCACAAATTTTAGCTTCTTGGTCATTACAATTTTAGAGATATAGCATATGGAAGATATGGTTGTTGATTCATCTTGAATTTAGTTTTAAACTAGTCATCTTTGGATTTTCACTATAACTCTTTTTCTAGGAAGTTTCAGATAGTGAAACTTGGTGGAGATCGAGGAGAGATCTCCTAGTATAGGTTGTAGAAATTTTAGAAATGGGTATTAATAATGGACACATAGAATTATGTACAATTCCTCTCTCTAGAAAAGTTCAAAAATATTCAAAGTTTGGGAAAGTTACCTTAAATTTCACTTGGCACGTCAATTTTTTCGATAGACCTATTAAATTGTAGAGAGGGCATATTAGAGTACTACGTGCTGAAATTTCATAAATACATTAGAAGGATGGCTGACTAGGAGGAAAAACTCCAAATTAAGGATTTGAAAGGTACATAGCTTACAATTGGCATAAATATTTATTGGAAGATTTGTTTTTGGTGATTCAAAATTTGTGATAAAGAGGAAAAAGAGGAGAATTATTCTTTTCTGAAATGGCTCCAAAAGATCTTCCAAATTTTACTTCAGCAACTAAGCCTCAAGAGATCTCAACCATGACTCAATATGAAATCCAAGAGATTTACCACCAGATGGAAAACAAGAGCACTGGAAATAGGGAACACATGGAAAAGAAGATCATTGAAAGTAGGGAACAAATAGATAAGAATATGAATGGAAATAAGAATGGTGTGAAAATCAAGATGAATGAAAATAAGGAAATGAAAATAAATATGGAACAAATGAAACATAAGATGGATGAAAATATGAAAAGAAATATGGATGAAATGGAAAATAAGATGGATAATAGCATGGATGAAAATAAAGAAGAAATACGAAAATCCATGAAAGAATTGCAAAATTCCTTCTCTTCCATGATATTTCATGCTCTATATGAGAGACGCCCTGAAGGATATATCAAAATAGAATGAACTCATGAAAATAAAGGTAGTTTTCAGGTTGAAGCACCTACCGATAAATATAATAAGAAATTCTCAAGTGGATTTAACTCTAATAGTGGAGTTGATTATGGTGGGGGTCCTACATTCAAATTTCCTAAGATTGAATTAAAGAAGTTTGATGGAATAGAGGTCTTTACCTAGGTGAACCAAATATAGCAATATTTTGAACTACATAGTATTATGGATGATAAGAAAAGGATTCACATGGCAACTTTGAAATTTGAGATGAAACCATATCAAGTGTATCAATGGGTAATTAAAAAGAAGACCCCATTTTATCATTATACTTTGGGTTTATTTACAAGAGACTTAGAAGCACAATATATGAAATTTTAGGAACATGACTACTTCAGTCAATTGACAAGAATCAAGCACTTAGGTGATATTGAATATTATAATTCATAATTTCAAGTATTGGCCACAAGGGTGGATGGCATAAGTGATGAAAATTTGTTGGAATCTTACATGAGTCGATTAAAATAAGACATTAAACATGAGTATTTCTTAAGACATCCTAGAAATATTATGGAATCTATGCAATGTTTTCATCATATTCAAGCCAAGAATAAGGCTACAAATAAGTCTACCATTGGAGCATACAAAGGGAGTAAAGATCATTTTTGGGTTCATAAGACATTCATACCTCAACTAGCAAGGTTCACACATCAACAAATGGATGAAAGAAGTGCAAAATGACTATGTTTCAATTTCGAGAACATGTACAGTAAGAGGCATAAATGTGGTGAGAAGATATTATTCTACATAAATTGTGAAGAGGAAGAAGATCAAGAATTGGAACCACCACAAGATCCAGATCTAAAAGTGACTACTCCAACAATATATTGTCATGCATTGGCTAGCATCAGTACTCAAAAAACCCTCAATATACAAGGATACATCAAAGAGAAAAAGGTAACAATATTGATTGATTCTCATAGTACCCATAATTTCATTAATTACAAATTGGCAAAATATCGCAATTGCTTTGTATATACCACACCAAAGTTTCAAGTAATGATTGTAGATGCAAGTACCATAAAGTTTTTAGGAAAATTAAATACCATTAGGCTCAACATAGGGGAGTATTGTTTGGGTAGCCCCATGATTTCCATCCAAATGGGTGGTGTCAATGTTGTATTAGGGGTCCAATGGTTAAAATCATTGGGAATAGTGTACATTAATTTTGAATATATTTTCGTGATATTTTCCTTAGATGGAAATGAAATTGAGCTTAGAGGTATCCAAGGGAAACCTTCTAACGTGACAAGCTCTAATAACATGACAAAATTACTCAAAAAGGGACACTAGGGTGTAATTGCACAATTTTTCTCACTTGATGTTCAAACATATATATCCTATGCTCCACTAGATCTCCAAATTGTTATCAACAATCATTTCAAGGTATTTGGTGAAAATCCTAAGGTTTTTTCACCTACTGAGATCATGACCATGCTATTAATTTGCAATGAGGAAGTGTACAACCTAAAATTAGGCCTTACAAGTATCCATGTGAACAAAAGAGTGATATTGAGCATGTGATCTGGGAAATGTGAGATGATCCAGGTGGATATTAGTGGCCACCCACATATTCCAACTAGATTATCTTGGCAATTTGGAACTTCAGAAGTTTTTTCCTAGTTTTTGAGTCCCGAACTTTCGGGGTTGTTTTGAAACCCTAAGATTTTTTTTTAGGGATCTCCATATTCAAAGTGTATATAGGGCCAGAGTTTGATGAAACAGTTTTTAGTCCTTGGATAGACCTTTCCAACGAGCTATCTTGTGCCTAAAACGAATATCGTATGCAAACGTTATGACCCTAGGATGTTGATGCACCAACTTACCCCAATGGGGCCAAAATGACTTTTGGCACTTCGTCTCCTAGGGTTAGCTTTTTGTATGTCTAGGGTTTTGGCATTCATTTTTATCGTAAATTTTTTTCATAGACTCATTGTACTCATCTTCTTACGAATGAGCGTAGCCATCACATCACTTCTCAGAGATAAGCTGCCACAATTCTAGCAAGTTTGTTTGAGTATGCATTTTACAGTTTCAACATAATTCTTATTTAATAGAGGTCAAGTTTTATTGTATCTCTATTATTATTCATTTTTTCTCTGTGTTAATATTATAAATCTATGTTTCATTTCATTCTAGTCATAAATCCAGATCATTGGTATCAAAGCGGTCTTCTCCTTGTCGTTTTTAGTGCATGTCCCTGATGAGGTCATGGTATAGAGAGTTGGGTCTCAAGATTGTTTCTCTTGAAGAAAATTGATCTCACATGCCCAAGAAAAATTCCATGGAAGGAGAAAAGAAATACGATGGGACAGGAGATCCTTTCAAAATTTTACTTCAGGAATCCCTCGAGCAAAAGAGGAACGAGATGATGAACATATTTTCAAAAATCCTTCGACAGATGCTGAAAAGCGACACATCTACCTCAATTGGAGGCACCTCCCCCTTCATGGTGTAGATACATTTTTATATTCCTATATTTGGAGGTCAAATAGATGCAGATGTCGTAGATAAATGGTAAAACCTTCTAGAAGGGTATCTTTTTGTCCACAACTTTTTCGATAGGGAAAATATTACATTTGTGCTCCTTAAGGCCATCACCCATGTCAAAGATTGGTGGGAGAATTTCTGTGAGGAAAAGGAAATAGAGGGATCCACATTATTGGGAGTTGCACCCACTTGGAGTTCCTTCGGGGTTATTATTAAGGAACAATACTACCATGTTGGATGTTATGATGATTTGTTTACAAGATGGAACACACTGCAACATGAAAGAGACCAAACAGTGCCAGAGTTCACCAATGTCTTCCATACCTTGTGCACCAAGATGGGTATCAAATATTTTGAGCTTCATCTGGTGCTCAAATGCCATGGTGGTTTGCATAGATACATCTAGACAGAAATGGAGTTTTTGGAAATATCGTCCTTGGGCATTGCCTATCGATATGTTATCAAAATTGAGCAGAAGATTAAACAAGAGACGCGACATATTGGGTTTGGGATCCCCTCATAGAAGAATATGGGCAGCCTCAGGACAACCAGTCTAATATACAAACAAATAAGGACAATGGGAAGATGAAGAAAGACACTGGGAAGTGGTGCGACTTCCATAAGATCCCCTGGCATAACATTGTTTATTGTCGTTCAAAGAATTCATTAGTGGTAGAGGGAAAGCCTATAAAAAAAATGTGGGTTTTGACACAGAGTCAGAACCAAAAAAGAGGAGATGAATTATTGATGCAGAACTCAGTGCAATCATTGCTTCCACCAAGATCCATCCCAATGAACTTGATGAGCCAAAGGAAGACGATTGTCTCTTTCATTCACAGATGTGGGTGAAGGGTACTGCAATGCACTTAATCATTGATAGTGGTAGCTAGAAGAACCTCATCTCAACGGAGGTCATCAATTGGCTATCGTTCCAACAACATTGCACCCGCAACCATACACCATAGGATGGCTACTCCAAGGAAGAGATCTTCATGTTAGCCAATAATGTCTCATGTCCTATGAAATCAATCCCTCCAAAGATGAAGTCTTGTGTGAAGTCACTCCCCTTGAAGTTTGTGAATTTATTTTGGGACAACCTTATTTAGGGAAACACCATGATGTATATGAGTCTAGGCCTCATAGTGTTATTATTAATTTTAATAGGAAATTGTACAGGATACCTGAGGTAGTCCCACCTATTGCTATTTCCTTGATATCTTCCAAGCAATGCAGGAAGGTGATATCTCAGACCAGGAAGTTTGTATTTTTCGTGATTCTCTCTCAAAGTGAGTGAAAGGTTTCAGCCACATCCATGGCCTCTACAACTGATCTCTCCATGCAGCATAAACAAGTGGATAAGGTTGTGGAAGAATAAAAAGAGATCTTCTCCTCACCCACTGGGGTACCTCTACACTATCAGGTCAAGCATCCAATCAATCTGACCCCTGGTGCACCACTACCCAATGGTTCTGTATATCATCGCTCTCTATTAGAAAATGAGGATATCAAGCATCAGATCAAATAACTACTCCAAAAGGGGCACATCCGACCCAAATCATCACCATGTTGAAGCCCAATCATGCTTGTGCAGAATAAATATGGGACTTGGCAACTCTGCATCGATTACCTGGACCTAAATAAAATCACAGTCAGGAAATGGTACCTGATTCCTTGAATCAACAATCTCCTTGACCAAATCAAGGGGGGACAAATACTTCAGTAATATTGATATGAAGTCTGGATACCATCAAGTCCCAATAGAGCAGAGAGATGTATGGAAAAATGCCTTTAAATACAAAGAAGGTATTTTCAAATGGTTGGTCATGCCCTTTGGTTTGATGAATGCCCCAACAAATTTCATGAGGATGATGGATGCTATCTTGTGTCCTTTCACCAATTATTTTTTGGTGGTGTATATGGATGACATCCTCATATACAACAATACTTGGGAGGAATACTTTCAACATATTCATCAGGTTTTGCACACTCTGCAACAATAGAAGCTATACACAAATTTGGAAAAATGCTCCTTAGTCATGGATAGGGTCTAATACCGAGAGTACATTGTTGATGAACATGGGTTGCATGTTGATATTTCCAAGATCCAGGTCATTTGTGACTAGCCATCCCCAACCACACTCACTAAGCTTCAGAGATTTTTAGGCCTTGACAATTTCTATCGTAGGTTTGTGTTGGGATTCTCCCATATTGCATGGGCCCTTAGCCAAGTAACCAGGGGTGGTGGTAAGGAAAATTTTGTGTGGGGATTGTCGCAACAATAATAATTTGATGATTTGAAGCAATGCTTGTGCTCAGCCCCAATGATCTCATTACCAAACTTGCAACAACCCTTTGAGATTGAGACAAAATATTCATACTATGTTGTGGGTGCATTTCTCACTCAAAACGGACACCCCATGGCCTATCATAGTGACACACTACGAGATGTTGTTCGTAATTTCCCTACTTACATCAAAGATTTGTACTCCATTATGAAATCCTGCCACTAATGGAGGCATTACATTCTTAGGAAGGATATATTCATCTGCACTGATAATAAGTCGTTGCAGTTCATGCGGAGATAGGGAAAATTGTAGAATGACCATCATCAGAAGTGGTCCACATACTTGTAGCAGTTCCATCTCAATATCAAGTATAATACAAGAAGCACCAATTTCATCATTGATTTCCTCAGCTACCCTCTAGTTGTATCACTCACCACGGTGCTAAGCTATTGCGACCACAAGACCTCCGAGTGGGCCCAACTCTATGGGAGTGATCCTGACTTCTCCACTACCTACCAGATGCTGGGAGAAAACACAGTTCTCACTAACTTCCATCTTCATGATGGGATGTTGTGTTATATGGCCATATATACATTCCATCAAGTGAGAAAGTGAAGCTGATTTGGGAATCCCACTATAGTCGGTTGGTAGTGTTGTAGAAACATTTCTATTGGTTGAAACTTTGACAGGATGTTAGCAAGTATATTAGGTCCTGCATTGCCTGAACCATTTCCAAACCAACCATTAAGAAATAAGTGATATACACCCCTCTTCCTACTCCTGAAAGTCCCTGGGAATCCATATCGATGGATTATATGTCAGGCCTTCCTTCCACCAAGAAGGGAAATGACTGTGTTTTTTTGGTCATTTATATTTTTTCTAAAATGGAGATTCTAGTCGCCTACAAGAAGAGCATCACAACAGACAACACTACCAAGATATTCTTCAAATGAGTATGGGTACATTTTGGGGTACCACAAAACATCGCCTCAGATCAGGACAATTGATTCCTCAACACATTCTGGTCGAGCCTCTGGTCAGATTGGACACCAAGCTCACCAAATACACTACCTTCCACCACTAGACAGATGGTCAAATTGAGGTCGACAATCAGATGATTGTGCATATCTTGCGCATGTATAATTACAAGAATCCCCACACATGGGATGATATCCCTCCCTATGTTCAACAAAACTACAACAGAGCACTACATAGCTCAACCAACCACAACCGCTTTCAAGTGGGGTTGGGATTTCAACCATCGGGTCCCATGGATGTTGCACTACCCCTTATGACCACCCAGGAAGACTCGTCCCATGCGCAAACTGAAGCCGACAAAGCTACCAAGTTCATTGAGAAGATCCAATAAATCTTCCAATAGGTTCAGGATATTTTACAGAATTCCAATACCAAGTACATGCAATGCCATGATCAACACCAGGTGCCACACAAGTTTCAAGTCGGAGATAAAGTTTGGTTTCACTTGTAGAAGAAACGCCTTACGGGGCCCCATCAGAAGATTCGTCCACTACCCTATGGACCTTACACCATCACCAAGGCTATGGGTGATAATTATTTTGATCTCGACATTCGCCCCTTCCTTGTCTTACATCCAGTATTTAATGCAGACCTCCTTCGTCCATATTTTCCACCATTATTGGACACCTTAGAGATAGTAGAATAGTCGACACCAACAGAGCTCAACCCTGACTGCATGGAATAGGCATCCAATGATCATATTGTGGACACACAAGTCAAGGGAACTTGCCAATAGAGGATCCAACTTTATCAGGTTGTCAAAGCAGGGAATCTCCTGCACCAAGGCACGTGGCTCGCCTGGGGCCAAATTCAACAAAAATTTCCTCATGTGATGGGGGAAATCAATGCAATGGAAAACATTGATTCCTAAGAGGGGAAAATTTATCTATGTGGATATCAATGGCCACCCACATATTCCGACTATCTCATCATGGAAATTTCTCAATTTGTCATTTTTTCCTAGTTTTCAGGTCATGAACTTCTGGGGCCATTTTGAGGCCATAAACAAACTTTTTAGGGATCTCCACAATCAAATTATAGGTAGATATTTATTTTGATGACAAAATTTTTAGTCCTTGGATAGAACTTTCCAACAATATATCATCCTCCTAAAACGAAGATCGTATGCAAAAGTTACGATCCCGAGAAGTTGATGTACCAACTTACCCTAACGGGGCCCACATGATTTTTGGTGCTTCATCTCCTAGGGTTAGGATTTTGGATGTATAGGGTTTTGGAATTCATGTTTATTGTAAAAATAGTTTTAGAGCCTCATTGTACTCATCTTCTTGTGAATGAGCGTAGCCGTCACATCTCTTCTCAGAGATAAGTTTCCACCATTATAACAAGCTTGTTTCAGTCTGCATTTTACAGTTTCAACATATTTCTTATTTAATAGAAGTCAAGTTTTATTGTATCTATGTTATTTTTCACTGTGTCTCTATGTTAATATTACAAATCTTTGTTTCATTTCGTTTTGCTCATAAATATGGATTATTAGAGGACAACATCATTCAACCTAGCCAAAGTTCTTTCTCTTCCCTATTGGTGATGTTTAAAAAAAAGGTTGGTTCATGGTATATGTTTCCATATTATAGACATGTCAACAAAATGAACATCAAAGACAAGTTTCTTATTTCTGTCAATGATGGATTATTATATGAATTGCATGGAGAATTATATTTTACTAAGATGGATCTTCGTTCAGGATATCATCAAATCAGAACGAGGCAAGAATATATTTCGTAAAACATCTTTTAGAACAAATGAATTTAATTATGAGTTTTTGGTTATGACATTTGGACTTACTAATGCACCTTCAAAATTTCAAAGCTTGATGAATTCTATTTTCAATCCCTTCCATTGAAAATTTGTGTTAGTATTTTTTGATGACATTCTAATCTACAACAAATCTTGGGAAGAGCATGTACACCATGTTGACAGAGTATTACAACTATTGGAAGAGAAACAAATTTATTCAAAGCCTTCCAAGTGTGACTTTGTGTTTCAAGAAGTTGAATATTTGGGTCATATTGTATCTCATGAAGGTGTGAAGTGGACCCTAAAAAAACTTAATGTATGAGGGAATGGCCAATTCCCAAATCCTTGAAGAAATTTAAAATATTCTTAGGATTGATAGGATATTACCACAAGTGTTTCAAGAATTATGGTCAAATAACAATACCTCTAACACCATTATTGATAAAGGAAGCATTTTATTGTACCAAAGAAGCAACCAAATCTTTTGAAAAACTTATGGAGGCTATGTGCACAACTCTCGTCCTGGCCACGCTGAACTTTACAAAAACATTTATTATGGAGTGTGATGCCTCAAGACATGGAATTAGTGTATTTTAAATGCAATCAAGAAGGCCCCTTACCTTTGAAAGTATCCAACTTTAAGGAAAAAACTTAGTGAAACCCATTTATGAAAAAGAAATGTCGGCCATACTGCATGATGTTCAAAAATGACGCCCTTACCTGATAGGAAGACAGTTTAAAGTAAAAAAAAATCGTGATGGTTTGAAGTACTTCTTGGAGCAACAATTATCTTCAAAATAGAAACAAAAATGGGTTACAAAGATTCCAGGTTATGACCTTGAAAATAACTAAGAAAAGGAAAAATTAATGTTGTGGAAGATGCCCTTTCAAGGAAAGAAGAAGAAACATAAGGTTCACTATGTGCTATTTCTATTCTACAATTTGACTGGGTGGAAGAAGAAAGGATAAAATCGAAGAAATATCAAGAGGTGTGCAAGATCATTCAACAACTACATGAGTACCCCAGCTCATTAGATAATTTTGTATGGAAGAATGATTTTCTATGGTATCATGATAACCTATATTTATGTAAGAATTCCCAACTCGAACAAAAGGTCCCTCTAGAATTTCACACCTCTCCTATAGGAGGACTTAGGATTCTTGAAAACATACCACAAGATCAAGAAGGAATTTTTCTAGGAAGGTCTTAAAATTGATGTTCAAAATTTTGTTTATGAATGTTTGGTCCGCCAACAGAACAAGGGAGAGACAATCAATATGCCAGGTCTCTTACAACCATTATCTATACAAAGTCAATGTTGGGAAGAAGTTTCAGTGGATTTTATTACAAGTTTACCCAAATCCAAAGGAAAGACTGTCATCATGGTAGTAGTGGATCGACTGATAAAGTATGCCCATTTTTTCTCTCTTTATCATCCTTTTGAAGTAACTACAATAGTGGCAAGATTCATGGAAATAATTCAAAAACTACATGGAGTCCTCGAGATTATTGTAAGTGACAGAGATCCAATTTTCACTGGAAATTTTCGGACTGAATTATTTTCTTATTTGGATACTCAATTGGCTCACAATTCTTCTTACCATCCTCCATCCATTGGATCACCCTTGCAAGGGAATACAAAGGTTCAAACAGTGGAGGACCACATAGGGAATGTGTTAGCACTCTGTAATTTGCCCAAGGTCGTGGAGACAGTCACAGAGGCAACATCAAAACTTCTTTGAGTTAGGGATCTAGCCCTCCGAGACTCAGAGAGGGATCTCTCTGTCAAATTTAGATTTGTTTGAAATAGTATATTAGGCTAGGTATGCAAAACAAGGTATGTTCTTGAAGTTTTCTGGTTGAGACAACAAAATAAAACCATTGGGCTATGGGGTCTGTGACAAGTTTGAAATTAAACACAGGTCTATAAGGTATTTCCATAGGGAAAGGTAATGCGGGCGTTGTATCCTTTCGAAATAAAATGATGTAGAGAAGGAACAGACGAGATATTCAACTACAACAAAAAAACATTCAAGAATTTCTTCATTGTAGTATCAGAGGAAAACATTCAAATTCTCAAAAGCACTGCACAAAGTATTAGGGATAAATTCTGCGTTAAATATCCTTTTGAAAAATAGAAAGAGAAAAACATAATGAAGACTGATTAGAATCACATTCAACAAAGAAAGAAAAATTTCACCAATCGTCGACATACAGGAATCCTGTGAAAAAGTCCCTTTGTATTCCTGGTGAATCAGAAAAATACCATAGAGAATAGCCTTCCTTGGTGCAGTGATCAACAACCAATTACATTAAAATCATTTGAATAAATAGGAGAGATAACCAACAGGTTATGTAAGTCAGATTTAACCGCCTTGGCCAAAAATAGCCACGAATCCCCAAAAATCTGGAACTATCCACCATGAAAGACAGGCTGAATTTCTGTAGAACAGATGTCCACTCATACATTTGTTTCTCTTTAATTATGACACCTGGGAGAAAAATAAATGATTTTATTGTATATGGGCATGTGCTTGACAAAAACCTCCTTCGGTTTCGCCAAATTCATCTCCAGCTCACCGAAACATCTCCCGCAAAATCAGGACTGCAACAGAAGAATGAAAAACTGAAAAAATGGGCCTTGAAAATGGCTTCAATTATCCCTTCTCGTGGAACCTGTGAAAAATAATGAGAGATGTTTTTGTTCTTTATCCCTTTCTGAGAAAAAACCTCTCTCATATTTTGAAAATCCGTCTTCATTTTCCCAGAATTGCCTCTGGAAAAAGATTGGTCAAGACTGGCGGGTTTGAGTTTTGGGGCGGAGGGAGGTTTTGGAGGGGGAGTTGTATTCTGGACCCCCCNNGGGGGGGGGGGGGGGTCCGTTGGCATGTGGAGCCGACAAGTGTCCAGGGGTGGTTTAAGAAATACAACCATTCCGGACCCCCCCCTCTCGTTAAACTTCAGATGGAGTGGGGGGTCCGGAAAATGTTATATCCGTTGATTAATTTGCTTGGGATATGATGTGTATGTGAAGTTTGGGTGAGTAGACTTAGGGTAGGTTTAGTTTTTATGTTTTTTTTATTTTTGTTTCTTTTTAATATTTTTTATTTTGATTTTAATATATTTTATTTATGTTTGTTTTTAATATATGTTTTTTGTATTTTATATTTTTAATTCTTATTATTGTTTTATTATATTATGTATTTTAACTTGTTTTGTTTTATTATTTGTTTTTTAGTTTTTTAATCTTTAATTGTTTTTATTTAATTTTAATGTTTTGTAATTAGTTTTATTTGTATTATATTTTAATTAATCAAACTCTAACCCAATGACTAACTTAAATAATCAACTTAATTATTAATTAATTAATTAATAACTAGTTAGTTATTAGCTAGTTTAACCTATTCTAACTATACTAACATTTATTATTTAATCTAATTAACTTTATTGTTATTTTTGTTTATCCTAAGTTTGATTATTCAAATGTAGGGACGAAGATGGTGGGATAATGGAGGATGATGTCACAAGGTAGGAGCAGTATGGTATTGTTGGTATGGTGGTAAGTTAAAAGAGTGGTAAGCAGTAGGTGGTTTGGAGTGGAGGAGATTTGATGCAATGGATGGATGACATGTTGGGACAGGGCCCACTGGAAAAACCGCCTCATTCCAGAGCCCCCCCCACCATTAAAGGCAGAACAGTCAAGGGTGTTTGCACTCTTTTCGTCGGTGTGTGAGAAAAAAGTGAGTGCTTACATGCCTAGTTGGGCTCTGCTAGTCATGACAGCTGTATGTAAAGAGGTTAGAAAGAAAACAATAGAGCTATTAACAAGAATTAAAATAAAAACTAAATAAAAACATGAGCATAATGACAAAAATGAAAAACAAAAGAAAATGGACCAATATCACCAATATATAGCTTGATCTGATTGATGAAATCCAAAGATAC
>ML782811.1:481215-491224 GCA_009831015.1 Picea engelmannii
GAGGAAGAATCCTTTGTCAAGATCATACAGCCCTCTCGATACGAACTGGATATTCCTTCTGTGTCCGATTTATATTTTGCGGGAGTGAAATTCTCTCCTACTGATGGCGACCTCACCACAATACAATTTGACGAGAAAACTGCGACGCTTTACCTCCCCACAGTAAAGTTGGACACCAACACAGAGGTAATCCTGAGAAATCTGGTGGCATTCGAAGCTTCTGCTGCGCCTGGTGAGCTTGTTTTCAGGCGATATACCGATTTCATGAACGGTATGATCGACGGAGTAAAAGATGTGAAATTGTTGAGAGAAAGCGGAATTATTTGTAACCACCTCCAAAGTGACGGAGACGTTGCCAGTCTATGGAACAGCATGGGTAAGTGTGTTCGTGTCACAGATGCTGGATATTTAGACAAAGTTATAAAAGATTTAAACAGATATTATCGTAGAAAATGGAAAGTTCTGGTGGTAGAGTTTGTGAATAATTATATATTCAGTTCGTGGAAATTCCTCTCTCTCGTAGCTGCAGCAATACTTTTGATCATCACTTGTTTGGAAGCGTACTGCTCTGTCTATAACTGCAAAAACTGGGTAAAGCAGTAGAAGTACGCACCAGAATCTTGCCCGCTGTTAGTATTGAAATTGCACAGCAGTAAAAATAAAAAGAGGCAAACAGATCCGTTTTTCAGTTAAAAAAAAGGAAAAAAAGGGCCTGAATCCGATTAGATTTTCAGGGTAGTTTTAGTTTCGCATTGATCATTGTTTTATGTATTTCAAAATGTCTTATTATAAAAGTTTTACTTAATTTTAAACCAACTTGAATGTTCCTATTAGATTTTCAGGGTAGTTTTAGTTTCTCATTGATCAATGTTTTATGTATTTCAAAATGTCTTATTATAAAAGTTTTACTTCATTTTAAACCAACTTGAATGCTCCGATTAGATTTTCAGGGTAGTTTTAGTTTCGCATTGATCAATGTTTTATGTATTTCAAAATGTCTTATTATAAAAATTTTACTTCATTTTAAACCAACTTGAATGCTCAGAAGATCGATCAAAATTCTAGATTAACCTGAAATTTAAAATGGAACCCCAAAAATTGTATTAAATTCATCCATGACATATTGTAGAACATTATGGTGCATTTATTTTTATGATGATTTCAATAATAATATTACCATGAAAAATGATTGAATATATTAATTGAAGAAACCAGAAAATTGATTTGGTGCATTTATCAAGAGAAATGGATTGAAGTATAAGGCACTCCAAACTAATTTTAAAATATATATTATGATGTTGTGAAAAACATTCATACTTTATAGTGATTGAGTGTGATTTCTTCATTATTATTTGCACATTAAAACCAAAAAAATGCAAAAGAATGAAATATAATGATAGTTTTGAAGTGGTGTTCTTAATAGTAATTTCTATATAATAAATGATACTTAACAAATTTCGAATGATTAGATTCTTCTTAAACATTACATTTACATAGTGATGATTCTTTATAATATTCATATGACGATCTACGACTAGAACCAACTTAGATCCATCTTAACTTGGCATCTACGAAGTACTAAGAGGGATCAAGTTTCTTGAGGTGCAAACCTTTCCTCAAAATTTTCACTCTAAAAAATTGTTTGGACCTAGAGGGATTTGATCCCTCTCGGGGCTTGGAATAACTAGACTTAAGATGAATCTAGTCCTCATAATTGGTCAACCAATTTGAGAGGATATATGACCGAAATAATGAAAAATATAAAGGGTTGAAATAATGAAATCCGACCAAGAAGTTTGAAGTGAGAACTTATGTTTGGTTGTGGTATTTGATAGACATTTCTAATGGAAGATGGCCAATATTTATTGGTGAGAGTTAAAAAAAAAAACTTCAAACATTGTTTGGTTATACAATTAAAATTGTCAATTTTTACTAATGGAATGGTTTTCAAATTCTACATTTATGAGTTATACATATTTCTACATTATGTGATATATATGTGTGATGCGTATTTTTTTTATGTCAATATCCTTATGTTTGTCCTTTAGATATAAATGATTTTTCAATTATTTTTTGCAAGTATTACTAATGTCACCTTGAAAACATCCATGCTACTAAAAAATTCTACCTCTACAAGTTATACATATTTCTATATTATGTGACCTATTACTAAATCATTCAACTAACTAAATCTATATTACTAAATCATTCAACTAACTAATGTCACATTTAAGACATCCATGTTACTAAGAAATTTTAATTAATTGCTAACATATTTATTTTTTAAAACTTTATTCTTATCCATATTACTAAATCATTTGATCTATTTTTTTATTATAATTTGAATATAAAATTTATAAAAATAAAAATAGAATTTTTATCTATTATTATACTATTATTAATTTAAAACCATCACTATAATTTTAAACTTTACAATTGTGTTGCTTCATCACTGTTTCATACATATCCCTGTTTTAATTCAATTCCAAAACTCCTTTTTTATCAAATCCTTTTACCATGGAAGATCTAGTCCTAAGTTTCTCTTCAAGACATTGTTTTTTCAAATAAAAGATTCTTGAATATTATTATAATGCCCCTTTCATATTGTGCAAATGTTTAGGTCTAAATTGTGTTACCGTGTGATCCAATTACAACTCAAATATCAAATCTTCACATATACCCTAAAAAAACAAGAAATACAATGATCTACTATCACCATTACATTTTACACTTTCAACAATATTTATTTTCCATAACAAATACTTTAATACTTTTACACTTTTAACAATATTTGTGTTGCATCAACAAATACAATACAATAATCTACTATCACCAATATGTTTTACATTTTTACTAATATTTGTTTTCTATCAACAAAAGTATCATTCGTGGTGGTTTTCAACATACTTGTTTAGTGAAAAATCATCATCAATAGTTTCATCATTAAAGGAAAAAAGGGTTATTGTGGTGCTTTATGAAACTTCTCGATTTTTTTTTTCATAAGGGATAAAAACCACTATTACAAATGTTGTCCGAGCGGTTGTACCGCCTATTACAATTATCATTAAAGTATGACTTTTAAGTGGCGACTTTTCTACATACCCACTTCTTAAAATAAGCTATCAGCAATAGTATGATCATAATAAAAAAACCATAGAGTTTTAGCTACATTTTTCGTCTCTAAAAAACATTAGAGTGGCCAAAAGATGTCCTAAAAATGTCATTTGAGTGGTTTTAAAAGTGGTTATCAATGTGATGACTTTTGGTGTAATATTTAAAAAAAAAAATTGTTTGAAATGAAGCCAAAGGGCCTTTGGTGGCAATTTTTAGAAAATTGTTTTCAAAATTATCTTTATAGTCACAATTTAAAATTATACCAAAATTATTATTGGTGATGGTCCAAAACTGCCATTATAAGTTTTATAAGGGAAATACGAGGAAATTTTTAGTGATAGACATAGAGTCATCATCACTAAAATCCTCGAATAAATTATATCTAAACCTCGTAACTCAATACATTACCTTGAACCCCTAGTGACATAACACCCTAACTATTTTCTTAAAACCCTATTGTCTTAAATACCCCACAATTTTATAGATGCTCGAAAATATTTATGTCATTTTAAGATCCATATGCACTTACAAGGGTGGGTGCATTTCTTGATGTATCTATGGGATGCTCAAAATGAATTAAATTGTCTTTATGCAAAAATTATTTCTCAACAACAAAGAATAAAGATTTGACCTTTTTGGATGCTCCACGCCACCTGCATACATTTAAGACTTATTATATTAAAAAAATGTTTTGGTTTTTAAAAGAAAGATAAATAAGGTATATTATTACGAGAATTCAATTATTATTTGTATTTTATAGAGTGATATTCCAAAACCATATTTTTAATTTTCTAATAATTTATCAAATTTCAATTATAATCAATTCACCGATTCTAGTCATAATCTGTAATACCCTTGTTTCCCCCAACTTGTAATTAATCAATATTTATGATTAACATGCTATGACATGTGAACAATGTAAATGTATTATTGTTTAGATTGCCAGGAACTGACTGTGGGGGTGAATGTATTACTCACCATATCACTAGAGGAAAGAGTGAGGAAACTGTAGAGAGGGTTCATTATGTCAAAATGACACAAATTCTCTTTGCTGAAATACTAAGCCTCATCTTAATCCCAAGGAAAAATCAATTAATGACAAAATGACTCATGATTGAACAATCAACTACTACAATGAATGAAAGAATCGAGGGTTTGGATGAGGAGATAGAAAACTGTCATCCTGAAGTACCACAGAACGCAGTTTCATGTAGGCCTAGATTGACCTGAGTTCCTTCTGATGGAAGGAATTGGACAGGTCCAGAACCTCTTTGGGGAAAAAGGATAGGGCATACAACAGAAGAAATGATACCGTTCAGAAAGAGGAAGAGTGTGTGAGGCTCTCCAAATGAGAAGAAGAACTGAAGGATTAAGTTGTTCTTGTTACTAGAGAGAACCAGAGGAGGAATTCGGTCTCTGAGGAAGAGAATCACTGAAAGGAATGCACTAGTGCATGCAATAGAAAGATCAGAGAACTCATGGAAGAGCTTTGAAATGGAGCATTGAAGACCTAAAACCCAGATTGGAGCAAAAGAGGGTCGCGGACTTGGTGCTAGTTGGAAAGAAACCGATGCTGGAAGGAGAGGGTATCGAGGGACAATGTAGTTGTGAAGGGACTCTCTTGCACAGAGGAAATCCAACTGGGAAGGCATATGATAAGCCCCATGGAGGCCCTAAGCTCAATGCGGAAGAAGGGAGACTTCTATTGTTGCCAGGGAGGTGGAGGAGACTAACCTCTCTGATATCGCTATTGATTTTGGAAAGAGAACCTAGAAAACCTGACTTGAGAAGAGCATCATGAGATTGATGCTGAGAGAGCACCTGATAAACTTCACAGAGGCTGTGACAGAGAGAGGATCTCTGAGAAATTTGTAGAAGTTTCCCTAGTGATATCATGGCTTGGCATGGGGGTGACCAAAATGCTAAGAGGGAATGCTTCTGAGCCTATGGTTGGGTGGAGAGGCGAACACCCACAATCAGTTGGATGAATGCAACTTGTAATAGGTAAGTATTTTATATACCCTGTGCACTTGAATTGAAATGCATGATTTGAATGCTTAGATTTGTGATATACATATACCTCCTAAATATAAGAGGTATATGTATATCACAAATACATATACCTCCAAAAACATATTTATAAATTACCAATAATTTATCAAATTCACGTTATAACCAATTCATAAAATTCATTTATATTTGATTAAAGGTTAAATGTTATGGTGTGTGGAAAATTTAGAGAAGAATCTAATGTCATTAGTTCTATAATTCATCAACATTGCAAAAATGGTATGTTGGACTATTTGATTACATTCAAAGTTTTTCCCAAATGAAAGAATTAAAAAGAACAAGTGTGACTATGGATAAAGCCAATAAAATGAATGGAATATCATATGGCATTGTAGTTAGTATAATTCTATAATTATGTAATTCTAATCAATGAGTTTAGAAAGAATTATGTAATTATATTTTGTGAAAGGACTTACCTAAACAAATATACGAAAAAACTCTAAATAAGATATCTATTGAAATCATAATAGATAAATTAGAAAATAATTGATTTTACATTGCTCTATTTAATTATCTGATGATGACCTTTCATAATGAATAAATGGATTATGTATGATGAAATAAATCTATTTCAATGCCAATTCTTAGTTTTATTGTTTGTTTCATCTGTTTTAATATATTACCATCATTTCAATGTTTATGTATTTGTTCTCATGCCGTTTGCAATGTTTTCAATAGACTACCTCTGTTATCACATTATTTTGTAAGGGGGTTGTTTTCCTAAGAAACAGACCCCTTTGGCAAAAAAATGGGAAGAAATGGGTTAAAAACCTACTTATCCTAAGTTTTGGGTGCGCGAGCGCGTTGTGCTAAGCAGCATGTAGATATGGGTGGCCAAAATTTGCGTGCACAAATCTACGACCGAGGATCCATATCAAACCCCCCTGCCACTCTACCTTTAACAACGGGGGGGTCCAAGTTGGTGGTTTCCAAGCGCGAGGCCCCACTAACGTGTCACATTTTCCTTAACTTGGACCCCCCCCCCGCCTAAAACCTCTTACCACTGCCTACCCCCTCTGAGTAGACCGCTTACCACCACCTCTTACCGGTCTTGCCTCCCGCTGACATTTGTCTCCCATTCTGTCTGTCACCTCTTCCCATCACATCACCCACTCCCCTTCCACCTTTCACTACCACACACCTATCCCCCCCCACTCATTGTCCCACCTTCGTACCTAACCATCTCACCTTGCGCCATGTGTTTTCCACTCACCTCCCTCCATATGTTTCCCACGTCATATACTTTAGTTGGTGGTCTCCACACCTCTTACCGCTCTTGTCTCTCGCTAACATCTGTCTCCCATTCCATCTCTCACCTTCGACCATCACATCACCCGCTCCTCTTCTACCTTTCGCTGCCACACACATGTCCTCCCCCACTCACTATCTCACCTTCGTACCTAACCATCTCACCTTGTGCCATGTGTTTTCCACTCACCTCCCTCCATCTATCTCCCACCTCGTATACTTCAGTTGGTCGTCTCCACACCTATCCCCCCGCTTGATCCCTCCTTCCTCCTCCATGTCACCTCCCCGTGCCACATCGCCTCTGTGCCTTTACACCTTTGCACCTGCGTTCTACCACCCGCGTTCGCCACCTGGACATCAAGTATGCATTGTATCCTGCTGAGCCAACACTAATCACCTCGCTGGTCCCTCCTCGTCATCTTTCACGTCCACCAACCGAGTCCCCCCCTACAAAGCCCAATGAAGAAACAGATGGACAAGGAGAGTCCGCCATATCTCTCAGATGCTCAGTTTGACTTGGGCCTCCCCGATATCGATGTAGCAGTTAATGTAAATAAGGAAGGTGGGTGAGACATCGTCTCCTTTCTTAAATAGAAGTCCAGAAAGGGACAAATTGCAGAGGAAGACTATCATCCCAGTCTGACAGAGATCGCGTCTGACAGAAAACTGCATGGGTAGTCTGACAGACGTTTTCATGCGCAACCTGACAGAGAAACTCATCAATGCAAAGCCTTAAACTCATGATATGATCATGCCTTTAGTAGCATAACCAATTCTAAGTATATGTAGGCATTTTTTCCATTTTGTTAGTGTCGATGGTAGAGCTACACTCCTGATTATAATGTTTTGATGAGGCCTCTAGTTCTCTGGTTATGAACTGATACTTGAGACTTCTCATTTAATGGAAGCCAACTTCTTGTTTTACTTCTTTGCTTCTGACTCTGAAATCTCGGGCATGGATGATCTAGTTGGGTGTTGTGACTATAGTATGTTGTAGGTTTGACTATATCTGTTGTTGCAATGTTTTCAGTCACTTGAAGTTTTCAGATCCAAGAGGATCTTGTATCTGAGACTTTTCCTCGAAATTTTACTGGAAGATCAGATGTCCAGAGCATACCTTCATACCTTTCTCATCTTTTTTCTACCTACTCACCACTATACAAACTTATTGGTTTAAGTTAGATCAAGACCTCACTTATTTGTGCGTCTCCAACCTAGCTTTCTGAGTTAAAGCGATATAATCCTGAGACTGCATCTAGCAGACAACCCTTAAATTCACTTATTGTGACATACAAACTGATGGGCCTTGGGATTACCTTTTCTGCAATCCATAGGTGACTTCCAATGCCAACAACCTCCATTTTGGTGTCCATACATTGGTTTCCAATTTTTTTCATCGATTTCAATATATTGCCTTCATTTTAGTGTCCATGCACTATTGCATTAATTTTAGGCATGAAATATTGTATAACAATATGGTGCATTTCTTTCAGTGATCATACACTGAAAAATGATTTAGAGAAATTGATTAGTTGCATTGATTTCATCCATGGCACAACACACAACAATAGGGTGCACAAATTTCATTATTGCATTGATTTCATTCAAGACACAATGAAAAATCATAGGGTGCACTAGTTTCACTAATATCAGGTGAAAAATAATTAAGACTCTAGAGAAATCAAGTAGTTGCATTGATTTAAGAAATAGAATCACAAAAAATGATAGAGTGCATTGATTTTAATGATAATATTACTATGAAAAATGATTCATGTTATTAATTGAAAGAACAAGAAATTTGATTTAATGCATCTATCAAGTGAAATGGATTAAACAATAACATAGTGCAAACCAATTTCAAAATACATACTATGATGTTGTGAAGGAGATTTGTAGTAATAATCTAAAGTCCACCACTTTGTTTGATTAAGTGTGATTCCTCTGTTAGTAATTTCACAATAAAACCTTTATAATATTAATATATATATAATGTTAAGATATACACAATTCATTAAAACCAAAAGCATGCAAAATAATGAAACACGATTATGAGGAACATAAGATATGTTCCTAAAAAATAGAACCAAAAATTAGTAAACTAAAATTTATATAGTGAAATTTAAATGTTTGAATGGTTTTCAAAATCAACATCCTTTATCATATGATTAATATGAAAATATTGAAAAAGATAGTAGGTGTCAGTAAATGGTAAAGTGGGTAAAAGAAAAGATGATCATCAAAAGTTTTGACATAGATAGTTTTGAAGTGGCCTTCTTCACAATACTCCCTACATTATAAAACGTAGTTAGTATATTTCAAATGATCAAATTGATCTCAAACATATAAATTTATATAACAATAATCTTCTATATTTTCATGTTATTTCTTGCGACTAGAACCAACCTAGATCCATGCTAACTTTAGATCTACCAAGTGTCAAGAGGGATCAAATACGTCAAGGTGTAAATCTTTCCTCAAAAGTTTCATTCTAAAAATATGTTTGTAGGTCAAGGAACTTGATCCCTAATAACACTTAGTATAGTAGAAGTCAAGATGGATCTAATCCTCATAGCTATTCAATCAAATTGAAAATATAGTGGGATGAAATAATCAATTCCAACTAATAAGTATGAAGTGGGAACTTATGCTTAGTTGTAGTATTTGATGAAAATTATAGAAGGATGGTAAACAATATTGATTGGTGAGGGTTTTTTATTTTTTTTCAAACATTGTTTGGTTACTCTAAAAATATGCTTGCAACTCAAGGGACTCGATCCCTAATAACACTTGGTATATATAGAGTTAAGATGGATCTAATCCTCATAGCTAGTTAATCCTATTGAAAACATAGTGGGATGAAATAATGGATTCCGACTAAAAAGTATGAAGTGAGAACTTATGCTTAGTTGTGGTATTTGATGGAAATTATATAAGGATGACAAACAATATTTATTGGTGAGGGTTAAAAGAATTCTTCAAACATTGTTTGGTTATATGATTAAAATTGTTAGTTTTTACTTATGGAATCATTTTCAAATTCTAAACCTAAAAGTTATATGTATTTACACATTATGTGATATATATGGGTGATGTGTATTTTTATTTCAATATCCCTTTATTTGTCCTTTAGATGTTAATGACTTTTTAATTATTTTTTGTAGACATGTTAACCTCTGCTAATTAATGTTACCTTGAAGACATTCACGTTATCAATAATTTTTCATAGTTTCTTGGTGCAAGTGCATTGATTTTTCAAAAGCGGGGAGTGAAAATATTTTTTAATGAACGATTGATGAACCATGTACGAGAAAATGTTTCCTAGAGAACTTATTGATACAATAACTGACAATCCATGTATTCTTATGGATGGTAACTATTTTATATGGACTTCAACAATGTTTATGTTTTGCAAGTATAAGATGAAAAATAAAGATGATCCATGATAAAAAAAAATGAAGAAGATTAAATATTGTAGAAGATTGAAGATGGAAAAAAATAAGATGAAGATGAAGATGAGACTAGTTCAAAGGATCGATGAAAAAGATAAATGATTGAATCACAAGTATTAGTTAAGGGG
>ML782812.1:52515-66631 GCA_009831015.1 Picea engelmannii
CACACCCTAGCCCATCGGAGATACCATCCAGGTATTTCACCGTACTACTCAGGAGTATCCATTGCAGAGTGCGCAGCCCAGCCAGTGAGGGCGCAAGCTAGTTTGAGGGTTTGGAGAGCTGCACGAGACCCGTACCCAGATTGCAGTTTCCTTCCAACCCATTTGAAATCCAATCAGGGTGCTTCTATTGAGCCATCTATCATCACATTCTAACGGTGGAATCTTCCAAATCGACTCATTCAGCCATTTAGGGCGCAGCTCTTCCGAACAGACATTTGGTGTTGCATGCAGAGTTTCAGAGCAGATCCGGACAGATCCTTCCGACCCATTTCCTTATTTGGCGAGACGATCGTTTTGAGCCATATAGCAACAGATTCCATTGGTGGAATCCTTTTGGGCGCATCCAGTGCTCCAGGAGATGCGCAAACCCCCCCAGGGGCCCAGATCTAGTGCCCTAGAGACCGGATCCGAGATCCGATACTCATCCATTTCAGTCTAGAGGCCAGGGTGCTTCTATTGGAGCAGTTTCCGACGCATTCCGACAGTCCATTCTTCCGGACGAGTTTTCCAGCTAGTAGCGGTTACCGTATTTCTCCGGAATCGCGTATTTTTGTCGATCTATCCGTGTATGCATCAGATCTGCTATCATCTTTTGATCACGGGTATTTTTATGTTATTTGATTGTATTCCAGTACTGATCCATGAGGTCTGACTGACGTTTATATTCTATATTTCCAGTAGGCTATTGTATTTCCATGATCGAATCGTTATTATACATGATATTGGGCAGTTGATGTTCTCTACTTTTGCATGCATCCTTTATATGTTGTTTAAACCTTAAATATGCAACATGCACATGTAATAACCAACATGCACATGCAATAACCCACATGCACATGCAATAACCATTAAGATCTCAAACCTACAACTGAAACGCATCCAGAAACCCCCAGTGTATCAGATCTGCAAGACAGAATAGTAGATCAGTAGCAAATATCTCGATCGGCGGGATCAGGGATATTTCACCTTCTTCAGTACCAAAACGACTGAAGAGGCAAAAGGACTCATGTTGGGCCTGATGTGCCCCATCGCAAGCAATTCTTTGATTGCTTTCTTAATCTCGTCCTTGAATCTCTTAGGGTGCCTATAGGGCGCGGTGATCATCGGTGTAGCCCCTACCTCCAACTCGATCGTATGCTCAAATCCCCTGTCTGGTGGTCTCCCTGGTGGTATCGACCCAAACACTGGCTTATACTAACTTAGAAGCTCTCTAATCTGTGGATGATAATGCTCTCTGCCCTCTGAATCCTTCCGTGTGGTGATCAAACACTATGTTGCATAGGCCACATCCCCGTGACGGAAGATCCACTCCATCCTTTTTGTCGAAACTGCTCGCGGTGCTCCTGTAGACATGCCTCTCAATACCAGTCTCAATCCACTAGCGTCTCTGAAGCTCATGATCGACGTCTGATAGTTGAACCCAATCTCCCCCAATGAATATAACCACTGTACCCCCAATACGACATCAATATCTAATAGGTCAAAAACATAGAAGGTATCTGTCATGGTGTAGTTGCCTAGTTTGACCTCTAGGTTTAGGATCATGTCTCAACATGTCACCGTGTATCCGTCTGCCACTACCACGTGGAATCCCTCAAACTCCTCAGTGTGTAACCCCCTCTTGGCTACCAAGGACGCATCTATGAAATTGTGGGTGGGCCCACCATCAACTAAAGCGGTCATGCACTACCCCTGTACAAGGCCCTTAAGCCTGAGTGTTGTACCTGGATACTCCTGAAAGGGTTGCTATGGTTCCCCCTTTCACCTCTCTACGAGGTTTTGTCTCCTCCTTGGGCAATGCCCTTGCTGGTATCTGAGGTTTCCTCGGCTGCTGCTCTGGCTCATGTGTGGTCTCATCCTCTGAATCATTGTCTGCCTACGCTCCGATATCCTCATCCTCCTCCTCGCTGCCTGATTCCACTTCAATGTAGTGGATCTATCCCTTTCCCATGCATCTATGCCCTGGGACCCAAGGGTATCTGCAGGAGAAGCAGAGCTTCTTCCTCATCAACTCCTGTCTCGTGTCATCATCCAACCTGGGCTTACCCTTCCATTCCCTTTGAGGATTTCTTTGATCCTTGTCTCTCTGTGGTACAAAGGGTTTTGTAAAGGTTTTGGGTTTCAGCGCTGAGTCCCCCATGTCTCTCGTGCGCACAATGGCCTCCTGTTAGGTGCGGCTTGAAAGACTTAACCCAACCCCTCAATGGATCTGTCAATGCCTCGGTGAACAGCGTCACCAATCTATGCTCTGATATATCTGATACGACCACTGCCTTCCGCTGGAACTCTGTGATGAAAGCCTCAACTGATCCGGTCAGCCTCAACTGTGTAAGGTCCCTGAAGTGGAGCTCTGGATCTCTCCTGTCAAATCTCTCCATCAATCTCTCAGTGAACTCCAAATATGAAGTAATGTGGTTGTGACCCAAGGTCACCAGCCCATGGTACCACCACTAGTGGGCCACCCCCTCCAAGTGCAAGGTGGCGAAGCTAATAGCTTATGACTCTGTCATCGGGTTAATCTTGAAATATGTGTCAAGCTTTTGTACCCATGTCTGAGCTGAGCAACGTGATGACCCATCGAAAGTAGGAATGTTCAACTTTCCCACTTTCTTGATGAAATCCATGTTGTGTGTTTTCCCATTGCCTCTCTGTGCTTCCCGGGGTCTGTTTCGATCTCTGATCGAACAGTAGTCCATCAAACTCATGTTTGCATGGAACTCCGATCCTAGTGCCAAGTAGTCTCTCCTGTACTCCCCGAACAGATCTTGTGGCACCACCTGTCCCTGACCCAGCTGTTCTCCCGCCTGTCCTGGCTGTCCCAATGGCTTTCCTCCCTGGAACTGTGGGTATAAAAGTCGGGGAATCCTCCCAGACGATGTGTAGGCTTGGACTGGTGAAGGGTGTGGACCAACTCTTCCCTAAGATCCACTGGAGCCACTAGCCCCACCTCCCTGGTGTCCTCCTGAACCACTCGCTCCTCCTGCGGCGTTGGCACCTATAGTGCTCATGCTATGGTGGAGCATATGTGCATCAATAGCCATCTGCTGTATGGCATTCATCATGTCCCTCTGTCCTCTAGCTAGGTCATTCAACATGGCCTGCGTACTATCAACATGTGTCTCAGGGCCTTTCCCCCTACCCTCGGGTGTCTCACGCTTGTCACCCATAGTCCTCTCTATCTCGGCCTCTATGTCCGAACTGATGTGCTCTCTATCCTCTATCTCTAGCTCTGTATCGGGAGTGTAATCCCTTCGGTTTCTATCTCTCCTATCTCTGCTATGACCTCTGCGGTATTGAATGTATTTGTCCCCAATATGTCCTCGACCCTCTAGGTATTCTTCACCTGTTCCCAGAATCATGGGCTCATAAGAAGCACTTCTTCACAGGCTGGCAGAAAGAAGGCTCTGAACCACTGCAATATCCCTGATCCAACTGATCCGGATATCTACTACTGAACTATTGTTTTGTCACTGAGATCTGATACTCTGGGGGTTTCTGGATGTGTTTAAGTTAATGTGTGAAAATGCTTGGTGATTTCCGCATGTGTGTTTCATTAATTTAGTGTTTTAGCAGTATAAAGATAATGCATGCAAAAGGAATGACAACACAGCTCACTTATATATATAATGAGGAAAAAAAAGCAGGAAATACAATAATAAGCTGGAAGCAGATATAGTAGTCATCAGTTAGATCTCATGGATCGTCACTGGAATACAAATCAACTAACAAGAAATACCCCTGGTCAAAAGAATGAAGGTTGATTTGTGCATGCAAGGATATATCGACAAAACACAATCCGGAAGCTCACGACAATTGCTACAGATACTGGAAAACTCACCCTGATGGGGATACCCATCGGAATGGACTGGAAACTGTCTCAAAAGAAGCACCCTGGCCTCTAGGCTAATACCAGTAACTGTCAGACTGAAGATCCGACCTATGAAGCTCCAGATGTCACCCCCTGGGGGTTTGCGCACCTCCTAGGTTGTGGGAGTGCGCCCTAGTGATCCCACCGGCAGAATCTGACGATATGTGTCTCGAAACAATCGTCTTGGCCTCCTCTGTAATGGGTCGGAAGGGTTTCCTCAGATCTGCCCCGGAATACCCCCTAGAACCCCAAATGTGCTTCCTCAAGAGTTGCGCACTTTCCGACTGTTTGTTGCGCCCTGGGAGATTCCATCGTCGGAAACTGACAATTGGTGGCTTAAAATATGCACCCTGACTAGCTCTCAAATGGATTGGAAGGAATCTGCAAAATACTCTTGTCTCGTACAGCCACACAAACCCTCTCTCTAACCCTTGCACCCTCGCTCGCTGAGTTGCACAATCACTGAACTGGATCTCCTGGACTAAACTGGATCTCCTGGAATGCACAGTGAAATACCTGGATGGTATCTCCGATAGACTATGGTGTGTCTCTCAACACCGAAACCGATCAATGGTGGTGGTTTCCTCCAGAAATCCACAAAACTGTTGAAATTTGGGTACCTTGGAAAGTGGTCTGCATGTGCTTATGAGTCTCTAAGCACAAAGGGGGAAGACTATTACCCTTGTACTATGTACTTTGTGTCCAATTTCACTTTGACTTAGGAGATTTAAATCAAAAGTGAAATTTGGTCATTTTAGCCTAAAGTGAAAATTAATTCACAATGCGGGTGAATTAATAGACATAAAGTGGAAACTATGGAAACTTAAGTGAAAGTGGGTTTTGAGTTGAGATATATGTGAGATGATCTCAACCATTGATTAGAGATGAGATGTGAGATCTCATCCATCCATTCTTTTAGGTTTCCTTATGCTTCCTAAAGGAGGGCGCAAGGGGCAAAGGAGGATTCATTCCTTGTTATGTTCACTTGAGGAGAAGGAGAAAGGGCAAGAAGATGAGAACAATTGCATTGGGAGACGAGAGCTTGGGCACATGCTTCCATGGAGAGAGGCATCTAGCTTAGGCCTCATTTATTTGATGGTGATCACATCTGCTAGGAGGAGGGCGCACCATGGGAGTGGATGCACAGCTACCCGGTAGTAGTTTCACTTGGAGGAAGCCAGTTTTGATTGGTTCACTGGAGAGGCAGCACAGCAGAGCACGTTCCTGTGGAGGGATTTCTTCATTGGATCAAAGAGGAAGGAGAGCGCTTCATTTCAGTCGAGAGAGCAACAAAGGGAGAGGGTGCACCTAAGTTTGGGCGCATATCTCACTGGATCTTGTCGCAAGGCTTGTGAGGAGCTTGCTATGTATACAGGTTACTTTGTATTCTATTACTTGTTGTATCTCATGCTTTGATCATCATTATATAGACATATATCCCAAACTGGTTTTCCCCGGGGGGGTTTTATGCAGGGTCATGTTAACCAAAAATACCTATGTCAAATTTATGCATGCTTAGAAGTGTAGATCAGCATTTTAAAGTTCAAAGATCTAGAGGTAGTGTTATGTGTTTTAATGTATTATGCATGTCCTAACATTGAGTAAAAAAAACACTTGCAAGGGCACCTTAAAAGAGCACTTAAACATTAAAATATTGAGCAGAAATTTGGGTGACTGTTTGCTGTCCTAAAACAGCAAGAGAAGACAGCCACACAGTTGAAGCTTAGAGCCATACTAAGGTCAAGGACAGACCTTAGGTGGCAGCCTCATAGGACCTCAAAAAATCTACATGGTATCAGAGCCAGAGGTGGCTTAGACTTGCTGATTTTGGAGCACTTTTGTGGGCAGTTTTGTGAGGTTTTATATCAGATTTGTTGGCTGTTTTGGACAAGAAGTTTTCAGTCCAAAACAGTGATAAACTTCAGATCTGAAGGTACCTCTCATTCAGTGCCAGTTCGACAACTCGGGGCAGATTTTATACAGCTAGTTGACAATGTTTGTGGACAGTTGTGGTTAATGTTTATGCCATTATTATAGTTCTTTGCATTTCAATAGATAAGAGCATCATAAGAACAAGATCACTGAGAAATACACATTCACAAGAGACACAACATTTATCCTGGGAAACCCTCTAGGGGAAGAAAACCCGACAAAAACTTCCTTATCATAAATAGCTTATACAATGTTCAAGAGATAACTCAAACCAATACAGATAGTCCTCCCAAAAGATGCGCCACTCTTCTTCTCCTCTCTCCAACTGGTAATTGCAGCTTGCCTCATAAAAGAATGAGCAAGTGAGTTGTGTTCAAATGAGGCGCTAGCCTCCTATATTTATAAAAGTTCTGGCACGTGTGAAGTGTCTCTTCACTGGCAGGGCCGACTTCTCAATCTGGGTGGGTAAACCCACCTTTATTATATTTCTGGGTCTTCAATAGTAACTGTTGGGGCCGACTTCTTGTTCTGCCCTTTATAATTGTCCGATGACCAATCCGCAAAAGGGGATTTGGTCCTTATACAATTACCGACATAATTAATCCACAATGGGGATTAATCCAATAACAATAATAATAATAATGACATGATTAATCCACAATGGGGATTTAATCCAATGAATAAAATAATAATAAGAATGCTCTTCGCAGTTACATTATTTCAACAGTGAGCACATTTCCTGGGCTAATTTTTGACACTTGTGGACAGCCTCTTTTCACACCTGCGTGTACAGGAGTGAGGTTGCAGTGTACGACCTCTTTTCACACATACTGACTAGGAGTGAGGTCGGGGTTTCGCTTGCCTCTTTTCACACCTGTGTTGACAGGAGTGAGGTAGCGTTCCTTTGCATTTGGAGCATCAAAGTTAGCGCAGTTGACGAACATGTTAGTATCTCATATGCGTGTTGAGGACAGGCTAGCCGGGGCTAGCAATTGGTCGCCTTGGAAGGCGAGGATCGTCTTTGTCTTAGAGGACCTCGAGCTATGGGATATAGTTGAGGTGCCTGTTCCGGTTCTTCCTGTCACTGCCCCAGTCTTGTTGGCAGTTTTCAGGAGGAACAATAAGGCAAAGAGGACCATTTGTGATGCAGTCAGAGATCATATTATTCCCCATTTGACTGGAAAGAGTTATGCATACGAGATGTGGGCATCTCTATGCAAGTTGTACGAGAGCTCTAATGAGAACCGGAAGTTGGTTCTTCATGATCGATTGAGGAGCATTCGCATGCTCAAGGATGAGTCGGTTACTTCATTCCTTGGTAGATATACCCAGATCAGAGACGAGCTTAGAGCAGTCGGAGAGGTTGTGAACCCTGACTCTTTGGTGAGGACAGCTATGAATAGTTTCACCAAATCTTGGGGTCCATTCGTACGCGGCATTGTTGCCAGGGAGGTTATGCCTACATGGGAGAGGATGTGGGATGACTTCGTCCAGGAGGAGATTAGGCTTGCAACCGAGGCTTCTGAACAACAACAGCAGCAGTCAGTTCCGGGTGATGAGGACCTTGCTCTTTGGACAAAGGGCAAGAAGAAGACCGGCCGTGGAAGTCAACAGGGTCCCAAGTTTGGGGCCCCACCACAGGGAGGAGAGAGCAGCAGCAGTGGGCAGAAGAGAGACATGAACACGGTGAGATGCTTTGTTTGTGGAGAGATGGGTCACTATGCAGGACAGTGTTCCAAGAAGAAGAAGAAGCAGCAGGATGTGTCAGGAGCGACAGGAGAGGAGATAGAGTTCAGTGATCGGTTTGCGAGAGAGTGTGCATTCGTGACTACCTTGTCTGCTATTACACCATCTAGCACTAGATGGGGAGACAAAGTTGATGAGGACTGACTAACTCACAGCAGTGATTCAGAGGGAGATCAGACTCTGTCCCTGGACATCTTCAGAGTGGGTGACTGGTCCACCCAGTATAGCTACAGTTTCAAAGTAGCCGAGCAGACAGAGAGTTGGTGCTACAGCTTCAGTGCATCAGAGGTTGATGAGGAGGAGCAGCAGGGCACCACTTGAGCCTCACATAGCTTCTAAGACGGGCAAATCAGGTTATGGATCCACTTCAGGTGGAAGTTACCTGGCGAGAGGCCAAGTTGATGACTCTTGGTGAGATACCAAGAGGGGGAGACTCTTGGTGAGATGCCAAGAGAGTGACTCACCAAGAGGCAACCATGTCCACTATAGGGATGATATTGGTGGTGACGAGCACTTTCCTCAATAAGAGGGAGTGTTGAGATTTGGGTACCTTGGAAAGTGGTCCCCATGTGCTTATGAGTCTCTAAGCACAAAGGGGGAAGACTATTACCCTTGTACTATGTACTTTGTGTCTAATTTCACTTTGACTTAGGAGATTTAAGTCAAAAGTGAAATTTGGTCATTTTAGCCTAAAGTGACAATTAATTCACAATGTGGGTGAATTAATATACATAAAGTGGAAACTATGGAAACTTAAGTGAAAGTGGTTTTTGAGTTGAGATATATGTGAGATGATCTCAACCATTGATTAGAGATGAGATGTGAGATCTCATCCATCCGTTCTTTTAGGTTTCCTTATGCTTCCTAAAGGAGGGCGCAAGGGGCAAAGGAGGATTCATTCCTTGTTATGTTCACTTGAGGAGAAGGAGAAAGGGCAAGAGGATGAGAACAGTTGCATTGGGAGAGGAGAGCTTGGGCGCATGCTTCCATGGAGAGAGGCATCTAGCTTAGGCCTCAGTTATTTGATGGTGATCACATCTGCTAGGAGGAGGGCGCACCATAGGAGTGGATGCACAGCTACCTAGTAGCAGTTTCTCTTGGAGGAAGCCAGTTCTGACTGGTTCAGTGGAGAGGCAGCACAGGAGAGCACATTCCTGTGGAGGGATTTCTTCATTGGGTCAAAGAGGAAGGAGAGCGCTTCATTTCAGTGGAGAGAGCAACAAAGGGAAAGGGTGCACATCTCACTGGATCTTATGGCAAGGCTTGTGAGGAGCTTGCTATGTATACAGGTTCCTTTGTATTGTATTACTTATTGTATCTCATGCTTTGATCATCATTATATAGACATATATCCCAAACTGGTTTTCCCCGGGGGGGGTTTATCCAGGGTCATGTTGACCAAAATACCTATGTCAAATTTATGCAAGCTTAGAAGTGTAGATCACCATTTTAAATTTCAAAGATCTAGAGGTAGTGTTATGTGTTTTAATGTATTATGAGTGTGCTAACATTGAGTAAAGAAAACACCTCCAAGGGCACCTTAAAAGAGCACTTAACCATTAAAATATTGAGCAAAACGTTGGGTGACTGTTTGTTGTCCTAAAACAGCAAGAGAAGACAGCCACACAGTTGAAACTTAGAGCCATACTAAGGTCAAAGACAGACCTTAGGTGGCAGCCTCATAGGACCTCAGAAAATCTACAAAAACAACAAGGGGGTCGATTTCCTCCTCCTCTGCAAATATTTCCACATCAAATCATAACATAATGAGGAATTAAGTGGAATTCCTCCCTTTATACTCTTCCTGATCTAATTCACCATTGACATCACTTAAGCTAGGCGATTTTCCTCCTAAGGTGAGTAATTAATTAATTAAGTCCCCCCTTAACACATTTTCATTCTATTTCTCCGTTGACTTAAGCTTAAGTGACCTTTCCCATGCTTTTTGGCTTAATTCATCGTTTCTCCACCAAATCACTCTTATTTCTCCTCTTGTTCCCTGTTTGTGCCTGACTATAGTCTACGGGAACAAATAGACTACTAAGTCACTCCCTATTGGCCTACTCTTGGGAACGGGACATCACACCTCTCCCATTATAGTCCCCTTTTCGCCCTCATCGCCGTGGTACCTATCACTTATAAGTCCTTCTTTTCTATGGTCCCACCCACCCCCTTTCCCTTACAGGCACCCCTCATATCCAAATGGCCACCACGCGCAACCAAGACCTACAAGCTTCCATCACTCAAACCAAGGAGACCATCAACCAAATGACTTCTAAGATTGCTTTCTCCAATTCCCACATTGAAACATTAGAGACCCACGTCCAGCAACAATTTGACACCATGGAGGCCAAATTCATGGGACAATTTTCCACCTTCAAGTCTGTTGTCAACCAGTTGTTGAACCGCCCCCAAGGCCCTTCCTTCTCGGACCAACCGTCCCACTTAGATGGTATTGATTCCTCCCATTCTATGTTTTTTCAATCCAACTCCTTTCATCATGACCCCCGTCCTCCCCGAGTTGAGGACAATAAATTTGATGACTTTAACCCCACGGGTTGGGTCACTCAAATGGAGCATTATTTCTCTCTGCATGGCATTAATAATGAGTTGGCCAAACTTCGTTATGTTGTTCTCTATCTGGATCTTGAACGCTAGCAATAGTGGCAATGGTGTAAGAATGCACGCCGGGGGTATATTGCATGGACCCAATTTGTTGCAGAGCTCTAAGAACACTTCGACACTGACACCCACTATTTAGGACGTTTGACCAAGTTGAAACAGTTAGGCACAGTGGAAGACTTTATAACTTCCTTTGAGTATTTGGCCTTCAAAATGAAGGGCATGACAGAGGCGTTCTTCCAGGAATGTTTTACCAGTGGTCTAAAGGATGATATCTGAGCCCAGGTCTTCATGGCTCGCCCTCAAACTTTGTTGGAAGCTACTAAACATGCCAAACAAGCCCAACAAGTTGTTTTTTCCCAGAACAAAAAACCCTCTTTTGTTCCTCACCCTCGCCCCACAAATCCTACCACTCCCCTCAAGGTCTAGAAATTAACTCGAGCCGAAATGGTTAAGCGCCAACTCAAGGGTCTTTGCTATAATTGTAATGACAGATATTTTCCAGGGCACAAGTGTAAGGAACAAAAACTTTTTATGGCCATTTCAGAGGATGTTGTTGAAGAAGAAGCTATAGTTCCCCATGTTGAAGAGCTACCCCTTCTAGATGCTACTACGGAGCCCGCTGACCCACCCAAAGTTGACCCCTTGATTTCATTGCATGCTCTCACTAGATTCTCTGCTCCACAAACCCTCAAGCTCATTGGCTATATTAAGCATAGGAAAGTCATCATCTTTGTTGACAGTGGAAGAACCCATAATTTTATTCACCGCCGCATTGCCCAAGAAACCAATTGCTATATTCGTGTCGTCAACAATTTTCAAATCATGATAACCAATGGAGGGTCCATGAAATGTGTTGGGCGTTGTGAAAATGTACGTCTTCAAATTGGACAATACCACCTGAAATCTCATATGTTTGCCATCGACATGGGCGGTTCTAACATTGTGTTAGGTGTTGAATGGTTACGCACTCTCGGCCCCATTCTCATGGATTTTAAGGCATTAACCATGCAATTCCACTAGGAGGGACAACAATATCAATTCCAAGGACTCACAACAGGTTCTCTTGAGATCATCAGTTCCCATCGAATGGAAAAGATTCTCAAGAAAGGTCATTAAAGTATTATTGCCCAACTCCATTCCATTCAAGCAATTGAGATACCCTCTGTGCATCTGAACCTCCAATCTATCATCTCCAAACACCAAGTTGTTTTTTCCACTCCTCAGGGACTTCCCCCTTCCCGTGGTGTTCATGATCATTCCATTCCCCTTGTTCTCGACAGTCTTCCTCCCAATGTTCCCCTTATCGTCGTCACTTTGCCCAAAAGAATGAAATTGAGAAAACAGTGCAAGAGTTGCTCCAAGCGGGTGTTATCCGCCCTAGTATCAGCCCCTATTCTTCTCATGTGGTCATGGTACTCAAGAAAGAAGGTACTTGGTGCATGTGTCCTGAATTTTGTGCCCTCAATAAACTCACCATCAAAGACAAGTTTCCCATTCCTGTTATTGATGATCTCTTGGATGAATTGAGTGGTGCTTAGTACTTTACTAAACTTGATCTACGTTCTGGCTACCACCAGATACATATAAAGAAACAAACATTCCCAAGACTTCCTTTAGAACTCATGAGGGTCACTATGAGTTCTTGGTCATGCCCTTTGGTCTGTGTAATGCCCCCCTCCACCTTCCAAACTCTTATGAATCATGTCTTCTGTCCTTTTCTCCATCATTTTGTCTTAGTTTTCTTTGATGATATTCTCATCTATAGTAAAACTTGGACATCCCATCTCGCCCATGTGGATCAAGTTCTCCATCTACTCTCTAAGCACCAACTTTTCCTCAAACAATCTAAATATGCCTTTGGAGCCTCAAAAGTGGAGTACCTCGGTCATATTGTGGGAAAGGACGGCGTACGGGTGGATCCTAGGAAAATTGAAGCTATGCAGGATTGGCCTCGCCCTAAAACTCTTAAGAGCTTGCGTGACTTTCTGGGTTTAACAGGTTATTATCACAAGTTTGTTAAGAATTATGGCAAAATTGCAGCACCTCTCACTGCTCTCCTTAAAAAGAATGCCTTCACTTGGACTCCAGCAACTGACCAATCCTTCCAGGCCTTGAAAGACGATGTGTGCACGACTTCGGTCCTAGCCCTTCCCGACTTCACCAAGACTTTTGTCTTGAAATGTGATACTTCCGGAAAAGGAATTGGGGCAGTCCTCATGCAAGATGGTCGGCCTTTGTCCTTCACCAGCAAACAACTTTCAGACAGACATTTGGGCCAATCCATCTATGAAAAGGAAATGTTGGCTATTCTACATGTTGTGGATCTCTAGCGTCCTTATCTATTGGGGCAACACTTCCAGATTAAAATTGATCATCAGAGCCTCAAGTATTTTTTGGAACAAAGGATTTCATCCCTGGAGCAACAAAAAAGGGTCACCAAGCTATTTTGTAATGTTCTTGACTTGGCTAGTCTAGGAAACGTTGCTAATGTGTGTGTAGGATCAAAGGTTTACAACATATAAATGATCATACAAAAAATAAACGCGACAAAGGACTGCAAAGTTTGTATTATGATATATTTGTGGATTACAAAATGGTCGAATGCGGTTGAATAAACTGACAATACTTGACTAGATCAACAGACAAAGGATCTTAGCCGGAATACAAATAAGCAACTGCGGTTGAATAAAATAACAACACTCGGCTAGATCAAAAGACAAAAGGATCTTAGCCGGAATACAAATAAGCAACTAAAAGATAATACCCAGAATATGGTAGCACTGCGGAATCAATGAAGAATGATGGAAGACTTGGATGATCTTCCCGGTGACTAGGGTGGGTCTTTCAACACTGAAATCAACCAACTAGTGTCTTCCTCCTGGAATACACTGAACTATCTCTCCTGAGATGTGCCTCTTCTCCTCAATGACAAGTCATAATCTGCATAATGATGACTTAGGTCGCTGACCCTTCCTTTATAGCTTTCCAAAACCGTAAATCATGCTGAAACCCTAATTTGTTGTTGACTTCCAAAACCCTAAATCACTACTGAAACCCTAATTCATTGTTGACTTCTATTTTTAGCTCATAATGACTTAAAAGTGCTTTTAACCCTTTTTAGCTCAATGTCACTTTCCAAATATAACACCTGTGACTGGAGTGACTTCTAGTAACCCTGTTTACCCCTCTTTGGCCTTGGCTATAGTCTAACGGGGCGGTTTAGACCATTAAGCCTCCTCTTCTGGAGCTCCTATTTGGAAAGGGACATTACAGTCCTCCCTTCCCGAAATTGCTTGTCCTCAAGCAATACCAGTCCAGGGTGTTGCAACACCTGCTCGCTCTCCCAAGTAGCGTCCTCTACTGGAAGCCCTCTCCATCTGATCAAACACTCTCTGATGACCCTACTCCTTAGTTTCTGCTCCCGGAACTCCAAAACCTCCTCCGGAACTAACTCCAACTGTCCCTCCTCATCCAACGGGGGAAGCTCCTCTAATGTGTTAATGAATTGTCCCACTGTCTTTTTGAGGCAAGACACGTGGAACACGTTATGAATCTTGCTCCCCTCTGGAAGCTCTAGCTCGTAAGCAACCTCGCCTACTCGGCGCATGATCCTGTAAGGATCATAAAATCTGGGCTTGAGCTTCTTGGCCCCACTCTTCTTCAAAGATGACTGTCTGTAGGGTTGGAGTCTCAAGAAAACCAAATCTCCAACCTCAAAGTTGCGCTCTATCATGTGCCTGTCCGCACTTATCTTCTGTCGGTTTTGCGTCGTCTGCAGGTTCTCTTTCAACAACTTGAGAATCTCCTGACTCTCTATGATCCAATCCTTGGCCTTGGGAGCTTTGCTCTCCCCGAAGACCAAGTCTACCAAAGTGGGAGCATCAT
>ML782812.1:71106-88936 GCA_009831015.1 Picea engelmannii
GACAAAGGATCTTAGCCGGAATACAAATAAGCAACTGCGGCTGAATAAAATAACAACACTCGGCTAGATCAAAAGACAAAAGGATCTTAGCCGGAATACAAATAAGCAACTAAAAGATAATACCTGGAATATGGGAGCACTGCGAAATCAATGAAGAATGATGGAAGACCTAGATGATCTTCTCGGTGACTAGGGTGTGTCTTTCAACACCGAAATCAGCCAACTGGTGTCTTCCTCCTGGAATACACTGAACTATCTCTCCTGAGATGCGCCTCTTCTCTTCAATGACAAGTCATAATCTGCATAATGATGAATTAGGTCGTTGACCCTTCCTTTATAGCTTTCCAAAACCCTAAATCATGCTGAAACCCTAATTCGTTGTTGACTTCTAAAACCCTAAATCACTGCTGAAACCCTAATTCACTGTTGACTTCTATTTTTAGCTCATAATGACTTAAAAGCGCTTTTAACCCTTTTTAGCTCAATGTCACTTTCCGAATATAACACCTGTGACTGGAGTGACCTCTAGTAACCTTGTTTACCCCTCTTTGGCCCTGGCTATAGTCTAACAAGGCGGTTTAGACCATTAAGCCTCCTCTTCTGGAGCTCCTACTTGGAAAGGGACATTACATATTTGGCTATGATTATGAGATTATTTACAAGAAGGGAAAAGAAAATGTGGCTATTGATGCTCTTTCACGAAAATATGAAGAAGAAGGGTCCCTCTTTTCCCTCTCCTTCATTGTACCCAATTGGCTCCAAACTGTTAGTCAAGAATGGTTGCAAGATCCCAAAATATCTCGCTTGATCCAGCAATTGCAAGCAAATTCTCCAACTTCTTCAGGGTACTCTTGGCACAATAATGAGCTTTGCTAAAAGGTCGTCTCTATCTAAGCCAACAGTCACAACTTAAATCTATGGTGCTTTCTGAGCTTCATGCTTCACCCACCGCTGGGCATTCAGGGTTTACCAAAGCCTATGAAAGGATCAAACGTTCTTTATGTTGGGCTGGTATAAAACAGGACGTTCGCACCTTTGTGGTTGAATGTGATGTATGTCAACGCAACAAAGGAGAAACGGTCAAAGCCCCTGGCACACTCCAACCCCTTCCAATTCCCCCTTCTATTTTGCGAGATATCTCTATGGATTTCATTCTGGGCCTCCCTAAATCCGGTAACAAGACAGTCATCATGGTGGTGGTTGATCGTCTTTCCAAATATGCTCATTTATGTGCTCTGCAACATCCCTTCGCCGCATCCAGTGTGTTGAAATTTGAGTACCTTGGGAATTGGTCCCCTTGTGTTTGTGAGTCTCTAAACACAAGTGGGAAACACTTTGGTACTATGTACCTTGTACTTTATGTCTAATTTCACTTTGACATAGGAGATTTAAGTCAAAAGTGAAATTTGGTCATTTTAGCCTAAAGTGACTATTAATTCACTTTGTGGGTGAATTAGGAGACATAAAGTGAACTTAGGGAACTTAACCCAAAGTGGGTTTGTGAGTGAAATTATTGTGGGATGATCTCAACCTTTGATTAGAGATGGGATGGAGTGATCTCAACCATCCATCTTTTAGGTTTCCTTATGGAGGTTCAAGAGGGGTGCATAGGGCCAAGAGAGGCTCATTCACTCTTATGTTCACTTGGAGAGAAAGAGGAGAGCAAAGGAGATGAGGATGGAAGCATTGGATAAGAGTTTCAAGGGCACCTCCTTCCATGGAGGGCTCTAGGAGGCTTTGGCTTCCATTGTTTTGTGGTGTTGATGCTTGCTTGGAGGAGGGCGCACTTATAGCAGGGAGGACTTGCTCTTGTCAGATTGCTTTGAGGACAGTTTTGTTGGAGAGGCAGCACATTGTTCAGAGTTGTGTGCAAGGGTTTCTTCATCAGAGCTTCAAGCAGCAAGGGCGCAAGCTTTCATTGGGATTGAGCAACAAGGGAGAGGGGCACACCATCCTTGGGCGCATCATCTTTTTGGGACTTGTATAGCAGCTTGAGAGAGGCTGCCATTGTATCAGGTTCATTTGTTTCATGTACTTGTTGTATCTCACATTCTTTACATCACATATATAGATTCATATTCCAAACTAGTTTTCCCCGGGGGGGTTCGTCTAGGGTCATGTTGACCAAAAACCTTTGTGTTCATTTCATGTATGCTAGAGTTTAAAACAGCATTATTTCAGTTGTAAAGATCTAGAGGTGTGTTACATATTTTATGGTATGCATGTGCTAACCTATTGGTCACTAAAACTACATGCTAGAGCACCTTAAAGCTTATGTAACCTTAACTAAAATAGCAGTAAAGTTCTTGAACAGTTTGTTGTTATAAAACAGCAGCAAATACTTGTGTGACAACAAAAACTTGAGGTCAAAGAAAGACCTAGTTGGCAGCCTGTTAGGACCTAAGAAAATCTTCATGGTATCAAAGCCCTTGGTGGCTAAATCTTGCTGATTTTGGACAGCATTTTGTGGACAGTTCTAGATAGCTTGTGGGCAGATTTTTGGACAGCTCTTGACAGTGATTTGTAGCAGCTTGTTGGCAGAAATTTTGTGGATAGTTGTAGGACAGTTTGTGGACATTTACTCAGCCTCTTTTCACACCTACTTGTTAGGAGTGAGACTGATTTTTCACAACCTCTTATCACACCTATTTACTAGGAGTGAGGTTGCAGTTCTACTGCCTCTTTTCACACCTGTATTGACAGGAGTGATGCAGTGTTCTTTTGCAGTGCAGCATCAGAGTGAATACAGTGGGAAGTCATGTCAGTATCCCAGATGCGAGCAGAGGATAGGTTAGCCGGAGCTAGCAACTGGTCCCCTTGGAAGACCATGCTTATCTTTGTCCTAGAGGACCTAGAACTATGGGATATAGTTGAGGCTCTCGTTGTTGTTCCTCCTGCTACTGCTCCCGTGTCGGTGGTAGAGTTCAGGAAGAGGAACAACAAGGCAAAGAGAACTATATGTGATGCAGTGAGGGATCACATTATACCCCACTTGACTGGTAAAGACTTTGCATTTGAGATGTGGGCATCCTTGTGCAAGCTTTACCAGAGCTCTAACCAGAACCGGAAGATGGTTCTGCAGGAGCGACTGGGGAGCATTCACATGCTCAAGACTGAGTCAATCACTTCTTACCTTGGCAGATTCACTAAGATCAGAGATGAGCTTGCAGTCGTCGGAGAGATAGTGGACATAGGCTTTATGGTGAGGACAACTTTAAACAGCTTTTCCAAACCATGGGGTCAATTTGTTCGAGGCATTGTTGCCCGAGAGGCTATGCCTACTTGGGAGAGACTTTGGGATGATTTCGTACAGGAGGAGACGAGACTCACCTCAAAGACATCAGGACAGCAGCAGACATCTCAGGGTGATGAGGATCTTGCTCTTTGGACAAAGGGAAAGAAGAAGGTCGGCAAGGGTGCACGACTAGGGCCCAAGTTTGGGGCCAAGCCATAGGGAGAGAGCAGTAGTGGGAAGAAGATGGATATGAGCAAAGTGAAGTGTTTTTCTTATAAGAAGATGGGGCAATATGTTGGACAGTGTCCCAATAAGAAGAAGAAGAAGGATGGTACGGCAGCTACAGCAGAGGAGGCAGAGTTTCAAACACAGTTTGAGAGGGAGTGTGTCTACCTTATTTGTTGCACTTCAGTTGAGACGACACTCAATATCTAGTACATAGACAGTGGGGCTTCGAGCCACATGACTGGTGTGAGGGAGCATTTTACTGATCTCAGAGATACAGAGGTCAGGATGGAGATTGCTCTTGGAGATGACACCGTAGTCAAAGTTGTTGGGCGTGGCATAATTACCTTTCAGAGAGATGGCTCGCCACTTATTTCGTTCAAGGATGTTCTCTACGTCCTTGGGTTGAAGAAGAATTTGATTTCAGTTTACACCCTCCAGGATAGGGGTCTTGAGGTGTCCTTCAGAGGGACATATGTCCTCATACACCCTAAGGGGTCCTGTCTCACCTCAGGGTAGGTGATTGGAGTGAGGGATGGGAAACTCTTCAAATTGCTTTTTCAGCCACTTCATGCTTTGGCAGCTAGTAGCAATAGCAACAGTCAGTTATGTGAGTTATGGCATCGGAGGATGGCTCACCTTCATCATGGGGCTCTTGGAGGACTGAGAGAGATTGTGACAGGAGTGCCACAGTTTAGTTCAGAGCATCAGGATGTGTGCAGAGGGTGTGTGCTTGGTAGGTTTACCAAGGCTTCTTTTCCCAGCAGTGACACCAGGTCAGCTGGGGTACTGGATTTAGTACACACAGATGTGTGAGGGCCCATGTCTCGGGTGTCCTTGAGTGGTTGTGAGTACTATCTCACATTCATTGATGACTACTCCAGGAAGACCTGGATCTATTTTCTGAAGACCAAGAGTGAGGTCTTCAAGAGGTTCCAAGAGTTCAAAGCTCTTGTGGAGAACCAGACAAGAAAGAGGATCAAGGTCTTATGGTCAGATAACGGAGGTGAGTAATCCTCCAGTGAGTGTGTAGACTTTTGTACCCGTGCTGGGATCAGAAGACAGATGACCGTGCCTTACAACCCCCAGCAGAACAGGGTTGTCGAGAGGAAGAACGCGACGATTACAGGTACAGCGAGATATATGCTGCATGATCAGAGTTTGCCTCTATACCTATGGGCAGAGGTGAGTGTTGCTGCAGTTTACTTGCAGAACAAGAGTCCCCATAGGATTTTGGGGAAGATGACTCCTGAGGAGGCCTTTACTAGTAGGAGGCCCGATGTTGAGCACATCAGGATTTTTGGTTGCTTGACTTACTCTCATGTCCCCTCGGAGAGGAGGACAAAGCTAGACCCCTCAGCCCAGCAAGGGATTCTAGTTGGATACTCAGAGGTCTCCAAAACCTACCGGATTTACATTCCATCACTTCGGAGAGTGGTGGTGAGCAGAGATGTTAGATTTGAGGAGGGTTGGGATTTTCAGAGATCTATCGAGTCGAGAGTCGGTATGGAGGATGATGTAGAGGCACAGATTGATATCTCAGAGGGAACACATCCTTAGGTTTCTGGTACACCAGTTTCAGGGGTGACAGGGGTCACCTTGCACAGCTTCAGGTTCACAGTCATAAGGGGTTCAAGCAGAGGGGGCAGAGGCTTCAGGATCTCAGAGTGTTGGGATCAAGATTGAGGCAGATACTCTTGGGCAGGGAGATCTTACTTCTCCTTTGACTACTTCAGGGAAGAGGAAACCGAGATGGTTTCAGGAGACCCTAAAGGAAGCCAAGGAGAACGTAGGAGAGAGACAGTTTAGAGAGAGAAAACCTCCAAAGAGGCTTGGGTCCTATTTGGCTATGGTGACGAGTATCTCAGATACAGAGCCACAGACATTTGCGCAGGCAGTTGACCAGCAGGTTTGGCGAGAGACCATGTTGGAGGAGTATGACTCCATTATGCGCAATGATGTTTGGGAGGTGGTTTCGAGGCCAGTGGGGAAGTCAATTGTGACTTCCAGATGGTTGTACAAAACCAAGTAGGTTGCAGATGGCAGCATAGAGAAACACAAGGCCCGATTTGTGGCACGAGAGTTCTCTCGGATAGAGGGAGTCGATTATGATGAGACTTTCGCACCAGTTGCAAGATACACCTCGATCAGGTGTATTATTGCCATAGCGGCCGAGATGGGTTGGAGGATACATCAGATGGATGTAAAAACCGCATTTATCAATGTCTTTATAGAGGAGGAGGTGTACAATGAGCAGCCACAGGGGTTCGAGGTGAGTGAGAGAGAATCTCACCTGTGCCTTTTGAGAAAGGCACTATATGGTCTGAAGCAAGCTCCCAGAGCTTGGTATTCACGCATTGATACATATTTGCTTCAGATGGAATTTCAGAAGAGCGATGTTGATCCTAACCTCATTAGAGGTGAGTACATGCACATTCTCATTTTATATGTGGATGACTTGTTCATCACAGGTGCAGAGGATCTCATAGTTGAGTGCAAGCTGCGACTTGCATCAGAGTTTGAGATGAGTGACATCGGGTTGATGCACTATTTTTTGGGCATGGAGGTATGGCAGGAGGAGGGTCACATATTTCTGGGGCAGGGGAAGTATGTTGTAGACATCTTGAGCAGGTTTCAGATGGAGGACAAAAGACCCATGTCTACACCCATGGTCACCAACTGGAAGAAGCTTAGCGCTTCAGATTCCTAGTTGGTGGATGCTACAATTTATAGACAGTTGATCGGTTCATTGATGTATCTGGTCAACACTCGACCAGATATTTGTTTTGCCGTGAACACTCTCAGCCAGTATATGGTAGAGTCGAGGAGTGTTCACTGGATTGGGGCAAAACATGTTTTGAGGTACATTGCAGGGTCAATTGATTATGGCTTGGACTATATCAGAGGTGATGGAGTCAGTTCGGTTGGCTACACAGACTCAGATTGGGAAGGATGTGCTACTGACAGGAAGAGCACCTCAGGGTGTTATTTTGGGTTGGGGTCAAGACTTGTTTCCTCGTTCAGTCGGAAACAGAAGTCAGTTGCTTTGAGTTCTGCCGAGGCAGAGTATATGGCGGCCAATCAGGCAAGTTGCGAGGCCATTTGGCATCGTAAGATGCTGGTAGGATTATTTGGTCAGGAGTTGCCTCCAACTGTCATTCACTGCAATAATCAGAGTTGTATCAACTCTCTGAGAATCCATTTTTCCATGACCGATCAAAGCATATTGAGATCAGATACCACTTCATCAGAGATTGGGTTCAGAGAGGGGCAGTATAGTTGCAGTATATATCGACTGACGAGCAGATTGCAGATATTCTAACCAAGGCCTTGCCAAGGAGCAAACAAGTCTACTTCAGAGACAAGATGGGCTTGGTGAGAAACACTTTCCTCGGTAAGAGGGAGTGTTGAGATTTGGGTACCTTGGGAAGTGGTCCCCTTGTGTTTGTGAGTCTCTAAACACAAGTGGGAAACACTTTGTACTATGTACCTTGTACTTTATGTCTAATTTCACTTTGATTTAGGAGATTTAAGTCAAAAGTGAAATTTGGTCATTTTAGCCTAAAGTGACTATTAATTCACTTTGTGGGTGAATTAAGAGACATAAAGTGAACTTAGGAAACTTAACCCAAAGTGGGTTTGTGAGTGAGATTATTGTGGGATGATCTCAACCTTTGATTAGAGATGGGATGGAGTGATCTCAACCATCCATCTTTTAGGTTTCCTTATGGAGGTTCAAGAGGGGCGCATAGGACCAAGAGAGGCTCATTCACTCTTATGTTCACTTGGAGAGGAAGAGGAGAGCAAAGGAGATGAGGATGGAAGTAGTGGATGAGGGTTTCAAGGGAGCCTCCTTGCATGGAGGGCTCTAGGAGGCTTTGGATTCCATTGTTTTGTGGTGTTGATGCTTGCTTGGAGGAGGGTGCACTTATAGCAGGGAGGACTTGCTCTTGTCAGATTGCTTTGAGGACAGTTTTGTTGGAGAGACAACACACTTGTTCAGAGTTGTGTGCAAGGGTTTCTTCATCAGAGCTTCAAGCAGCAAGGGCGCAAGCTTTCAATGGGATTGAGAAACAAGGGAGAGGGGTGCATCATCTTTCTGAGACTTATATAGTAGCTTGAGAGAGGCTGCCATTGTATCAGGTTCATTTGTTTCATGTACTTGTTGTATCTCACATTCTTTACATCACATATATAGATTCATATTCCAAATTGGTTTTCCCCGGGGGGGTTTTGTCCAGGGTCGTGTTGACCAAAAACCTTTGTGTTCATTTCATGTATGCTAGAGTTTAGAACAACATTATTTCAGTTGTAAAGATCTAGAGGTGTGTTACATATTTTGTGGTATGCATGTGCTAACATATTGGTCACTAAAACTACATGCTAGAGCACCTTAAAACTTATGTAACCTTAACTAAAACAGCAGTAAAGTTCCTGAACAGTTTGTTGTTATAAAACAGCAGCAAATACTTGTGTGACAGCAGAAACTTAGAGCCAACTTGAGGTCAAAGACAAACCTAGTTGGCAGCCTGTTAGGACCTCAAAAACCTTCACAGTGGCCCAAGTTTTCATGGCTAATATCTTCAAACTTCATGGCATGCCGCATTCTATTGTCTCTGACAGGCATCCCACGTTCACCATCAATTTTTGGCAAGAATTGTTCAAGCTACAGAGAACCCAATTACATCTCAGCACTGCCTATCATCCCCAGACTGATGGCCAAATTGAAATTGTCAACAAGTGTTTGGAAACATATTTAAGGTGTTTTGCATCTGATCTTCGGCATCAGTGGGCTCAGTGGTTACCACTAGTTGAATGGTGGTACAACACATCTTACCATACAGCCATTCGCATGACTCCTTTTGAAGCAGTATATGGACAAAAGCCACCATCAGTTCTCTCATAGATGTTAGGTGTCTCTAAGGTTCAGGAGGTTGACAAAAATCTTACAGTACACGAGGCCATTCTCCGTACCCTTAAAGACAATTTGGTGATGGCTCAAAATCGCATGAAGCAGCAAGCCGATCAAGGTCGTTCTGAACGTCAATTTGTTGAAGGGGACCAGGGGTTTCTGTGTATGCAACCTTATAAGCAGACTTCACTCAAAGTTGACCATTGTTAGAAGCTTGCTCCCAAATTTTATGGTCCTTATGCCATTCTTGAGCGTGTGGGGCCCGTCGCCTACCAGTTAGCTTTGCCCAATGATTCTAAGCTCCATCCTGTTTTTCATGTCTCATGCTTAAAGAAGGTGATTGGAACTAAGTGCCAAACTCAAACCCGTCTCCCTGAGTTGGATGAAGAAGGTTCCATTTGGTTACAGCCCCAAGCAGTCTTAGACTAGCGTGAACGTCGTCTCCGTCAGCACACCATTCGGGAAGCGTTAGTGTAATGGAAAGATACAACTCCAGAAGATGCCACCTAGGAGCCTGCTACCATTTTGCAACAATTTCTTCATCTCAAGCCTTGGGGACAAGGTTTTTTTTCAAGGGGGAGGGCATGTTAGGGACTTATCCTCCCTAACCCCTCATGTAGGTAGAATAATATATTTTCCATGTAATAAAGACCAACATTAGTTTATAAGGTCTATTTCATAAATGATACAAGTCAATGTAAGAAGACCTAATAGAAGCTTCCGCTTCTAGAAAGATCTTCCACTAGAAGGTCCTTTAGAAAATAGAATTAGTATAAATAACAGTCGGAGGCATGAGAAGTTGTCTTGAGAATTATTGTAATAGAGCGTTGCTCTGCTCGAGGTTGCCCCCTCGAAGAGGCAAGTGAACATTGTTTCCTATCAATAAAGGTATTATTTTGGTGTTGTGGTTTCATATATTGTATTGTTCCGCTATTATTCTTTGCAATATTTATGTTTTCAGCTATTATAATAGATCTGGTACCTTACAATAACTCTGCCAAATATACCCCTGCAACGCTGATTTTCCGAGGAAATAGTTTGTTGGTGACTAAATTGTTATTTCTACTTATCCACAAACATGAGCTTTTCCTTCCAAAATTGCCAATTCTCTCTAAAATATTTCTTAGTTATTTTGTTTAATATTAGAGCAGCATCTTCTTGTTTACCCGGGGCAAGGAAAGCCTAAAATATCCTCAGAAAAGCAAGCACGTTATATGGAATCCCTTCTCTAATGTATTCCTTGTTGTTGTCCTTATACACACCTACAAACGTGGAAAAGTCTCAATCCACTTGGTGTGTCCTTGGAGGCACAATGCCTAAGTCCAAACCATTGTCACCTCGATTTGGTCTCCTTCCTTCTAGGCTTACTCCTAGGGAAGCCAAGGGGGGTAGACCCTATTTACTATGTGAGTTGTTTAGTGAATTCTAGGAGTTTATTTTAGTTTTGTTAAGTGAGGGGGAAATCTAACCTATATGGCAAGCAACAATGCAAATGCACAATTTCAATGACAGTCAAAACCTTTCCCTAAAGGGAAACTAAGACTAGTGCCTATAGATTGGGCAAGGGGTCAACTAAGTTTATACAAAATAATTACAAAGAATTAAGTGATCTAATTACAAAAGAGAAACACTACAATAAGTTACGAATGAAATGAAGCTATGACAAATATACAATGGAAATGAAAGTTAGATAATAGCACAAATGTAAACAAGAACTAAAGAATAGTTAGAGAGAAACACCACAAGAGATCAACTATTGCCAATGAACAAGAGATAGCAAATAATGAAAGATACAACTTGGAAAAGCTTGGAAAAGGCAAGTGTGCAACCCAAGTAGATGGAAGAGCCAACAAAGGAGCAAGTGCACAACTTCTGAAGCAAGGGGGAAACCACAAGCAAGTGCCCCAAAAGATGGTGCGCAACTTGAGAGCAGCACGCCCTTGAACAGATATACAACTTTAAACAATAATGAACTTGAAAGTAAAGTGCCAAACCAAAAAATAAATGCTTGGAAATGAAAAATACTAATGAATTAAACCATAAGCATGAGAAAATACCTTGAACAACAAGGTTTGCACAACCGAAAGATGCTGAAAATGTAAAGCAAGAATGTTGTGAAGTGTAGTAGGTAGATTTTAGATTAATTTTAAGGTCTCTCTTTGATTAGGGGGGCTTAAGATGTTGTGAAAAAAAATCCTAAACTATGTGTCTACCCCTAGACTCTTATCGCTTTGGCCAAAATGATTGTTGGATGCTCAAGAAGAAGGGCAAACAAGGCCCTTCCCTAGCTCCACAGGTCAACCTGGAAAACTTGGGCGCTCAAGCAAGGGGGACACCTAGTGTCGTGAAGTCGTCCCCGACTTAGCACCCCCTATAGCCTCCACAAGCCTCCTTTTTGGTGGCGAAAGTTGTATCAGTCCAAGGTGCCTAATTAGACTAGATTAATTTTCCTCCTAGTCTAGATTGCAAACTATGAATAACTTGAAAATAAATTGCAAAGTAAAGGATTCCCCACTCAAGATACAAGATATTGCTTAACTAGATAGTTGCCTAATCTTAAGAATGAGATAGCAATGTAAATAACTTTGCAAATTAAACAAGTTAAAGGAAAGTAAAGCTTAAGCAAATATTGACAAGATGAAAGAATAACAAGCTAAACTAGACAAGCCTTATGATATAGCATGGGTTGGTTTAGCCAAACCTCTTTGCTAGGTGTAGGTAACAAAAATAAAAAAAATGCAAGTAAAATAAAGCTTGGAAAGTAAATGACAAGATCATAGCCACTCAAACTTGTCTTAAGGACAAGTGGGGCAAACAATACTTGAAATAAAACTTGCAACCTCAACTAAGGCACAAGGAGGAGGACAAGCCTACCGATTTTGTGTCAAAGTGGGTGAAAAGAAATGAAATAAATAACTTGACAAGAAAGTAAAGCACCTAGCCTCTCAACCTTGTCTTAAGGACAAGTGGGGCAAAGAATTGAAAGCTTAAAACAGAAAATCAAATCTAAGTCCTAGCCTTACGATTTAGCATGGGTAGCAAAGCCAATCCTCTTTGCTAGTTGTAGGCAACAAGAAAATAAAAATGCAGAAATTAAATACTTGGAGAATTGCAAGCCCAAGAGACTCTCTTTGGGCTTGCTTACAATGAAAGAAAAGAAGAGGAGAAGTGGATATTCAAAACCCTTACTTGGGAGGTTATTCCTTAGTGTTTTGTGGCCCCAAATGGGCAGCACCTCCCCTTTTCTGGTTCAAACCTGCAGAAAATCAGCAAGCAAAGCTTGTTGGAAATGCTACACAATAACCAGAAAACTTAGAAAATTTCTGTTAGTGAAAACCAGAAATTTTAGGTACAAAAATATTGATATGTGACCTATTCTAGAACAGAAATATACTCAAATATATGTATGAGAGATGTATGAAAGAAAACATAAAACTAAAGAGGGTTTCAATGGGTGAAGAGACAAATTTCGAGATCTGAAATTTGTCTTCATCCAACCCTTGGTGACCTGCAAAAATATGAGATCAAGCTACAAGACAAGAAAGGAGGTGAGTAGATTCATATATGTTAACAAAATACTTTGCATAAACAAATAGAAACTAACTCACTAAGATCTATAGCAATACTACCATAAATCTATCCAAGCAAAATACTTTGCTTAGATCTCCTACTCTAGATCTAAAAGCAAAAACTCAATAGCAAACCAATACAAATCACCTCAAATGAAGCTCAAAGCCATGCACCAAGAGTACTCCCAATGCACATCAAATTCCTCCAAAGATTTTCTATTATTGAAAGCAAGCTTGAGCAAATACTTGCTACAAGCTTGAGAAATGAAAGAAAGCAAGATGGGAGAGAGAGAAGAGTGAGAGAGATTTGGGCATAATAATTTTACACTGAGAATAGATGTGAAAAGAAGAAGGGGTAGGCTTTGTTTTATACTTGGGAGTCAAGAGAGACCTCTCTTGGATGAGCTCCAAGTGGCAATCCTCAAGACAAAGTGAGCATCTCAAGGTAGGGCGCATTTTTAGGGTTTTGGTAGGCTAGGGTTTGTGAGGGTTGAGTGAGGGTGAGGGGGAACACCTTTTTGATTAGTCAAACACCAAGTTAGAACACTAGGAGGGCGCACTTAGGTAGCTAGGTAAGTTCTTGCTTTAATTTTTTACTTTGGGTGAGTTCCTCACCAAGGGGGTGCGCAACTTCTCTAGGGGGGTGAACAATGTGAGGTTGTGGCTAGGTGTGGGGGGGTTGGTTTAAGTTAAGAAATCACTTTCCTAAATTAGGAAAATGGTTAGGAATCATCTCCCACTCTTTCTCAAACCTTTTTTCTTATTTTACAATTTTTGGCATTTTTGACTTGGCCAAATTAAGCAATGAAATTGCTGACTCAAGACTGACTTGGACTCCTCATGGACAATGACCTATAAAAACTTGTCCAATTGAGTTGAAACTTGGTCCAAGGGTGTAGGGGATCTCATTCCATTTCTTTTGAGTACTCACAGCCCTATCAAAATCCCCTAGACTCTAGTTTTTACATTTTTACATCAATTTTAATTAAAATTCTCATCAACTAGGTAATTTTAAAAAATTAAAAAAAAACTACTTAGACTCGACGGAATTCCGCAAGACTCTAGAAGATGTCTAGCATGGTCATTTACAATATTCGTAGACCCTAGTCACCCATTGGGCTCGATCATTAGAACGCCTTTCACCACTTTGGAGGATTATTATGAGTGAAAAACTCATGGATAATTAAAAATTACTTGAGGATAAAAAACACTCGATGAAAGGACTTCCCTAATGATAAAGGCCTAGGCAACTAACCTAAAATATGATCCATGCAGACCCATTACATTACTATCCCGCACAGGGGAGCGGAAATTCCAATTACAAAAATAAGTGTCGGGGGCAAAAACTGCCTTGTAGAACCAGAAAGTCTTCAACTTTGTTGTACCATCAGGTACATAGCTTCATGGCACATGGAGTTGACCCCCTAGTTGAAATAGGTGGTCAACACTCCTCAAAGACCAATTTTGCATTATTTGAGTCTTTCCTGCTAACACGGGCTGTAAGAAGAAAATCTAGCCCCATTCTTAATGATTGAAGATATGTATCTGTCCTCATGGCTTGGAGTAGAGCCAAGCCATTCTCCAAATTCGGATTGTCTGTTTCACATATAAGGTAAAAGATCTGGTCAGAAACAATGTCCACAAGAAAATTTTCCATCTCCTTCAGATAAGTTGTTTATGCTTTAATACAGGAAAGGGTTGTTAAACTGCAAGCATAGCACCAGTCCTCTTTATTTTGTACTCATGAAGCAACTGAAACATTTACCTTGCTTCCTGTTAGCACAGTTTTCCGCAATCAAATCTGATCTGAAATAGAAATAAAATCAACACGAAAAATAGTGTAATTGTACGAGATACTACTCCTTTGAGTCGCTGACAGATCCCTCTCCGTTTGGGGTGGTGCTTGCTAACCTCAGGGGGGTGTACCTAAGCTTTCCTCTTGTTTTCTTCAACCTGTAAATATGCAAAATAAACCATAAAAACAGCAGCAAAGAAAATAGGTTTTGGCTGCGATTAGACAGCCAAGAGGTTTAAATGTTTCTGGTGGAATCCCTGCAACGTTAGCTTAAGGAGAGATGAAATAAAGGATAGAAAGCTATATTAAGTCGAATAAGACCAAAATAACACGCCAATAACTTCTAAATCATGTGCAAATGAAAATTATGATACCAACAATCTGTGGAATCTCAATACGAGCATAACAGGGGTTTATTTATGTGTTCACCAAGAGGCTGCATGCACCATTGAGACAAATACAAAAACTTGTTCCGTCATGTTCCCTGCACCTGAGAAGAGAAGCTAGAATAGAGAGAAAGAATCCGATGGAGTATGTTGTCGAAGAAGAAGATCCAACCCTATGCCAATGGAGAAGCCCTGCTTATATTGAGAAAGGAGGTGCACATCCCAAGAAAGTATTCCCCTCAAGCCATGTGCATGAGTGAGTGAAGTGAAAGAGCGAAAGCCATGCACCTCAACTGATGGAGTGGTGTCCTCATGCGCTAATGTCATCTAGAGAGAAGGAGTAATGTGCCCTAGTTTGAGAGGAGTTCACTCCTCACACATGTGGAGCGAAGTGACCAAGTGTCTAGTCCATGTGAAGATGCTTTGAGTGAAGAGTGGAATGAGGTGTCCATGCACCTCAATTAGCTCAACTAAAACTAGCTTGTAATATCCACCACATGCCACTTCATTTCCACAATTGAATGTATGTCCCTTGTCAAGTAGAGATAGGGTGCGCCTCAAGTAAAGGAGGGAAGACATGTGTTTGATAACTGTGGGGAGAAGTGGAGTGAAGTGAGAGAAAGAGGGAGTAAAGTGGAAGAGAAATGGAGTTAAGTGAGGAGAAAGGGAGTTAAGAGAGATGGAGTGGGAGAGAAAGGGAGGTGCCCCAGTTAACTAGAGAGAGTTAGATTTCAACTCATGACTACGTGAGAGAGAGAGAGTGAAGAGAGAAAAGGTAGGCACTCTAGTTAACTTCACCAAGCACCTCATAATATCCACCATGCATCCACCTCACTCCATGACTCATGCAAGTGCCCTGTCAACTGAAGATACTTTGAGTTTGACTCAAAATCAAGAGAGAGAAAAGGTAGGCGTTCCAGTGAGGTGAGAGAAATAAGGTGGGCGCTCTAGTTGACTCAACAAAGCACCTCGTAAACTCCTCCAGGCGCCAACACAACTCTTAACTCAAGCATGTGCCATGATGACTCAGACATGATCTCAGTCAATTCTAGTACCTGTCACATCATCCCAGCCTCAAGCATACACCCTAACTATGCCACTTGTCACTCATACAAGCTGCCACGTGTTGGATTTTGAGACTACCACGTGTCACCTCCAAGGACTGCCACATCATGACCTGAAACTGCAAAATATCATCTCTATCTAGATGCCATGTGGCACCCTGCATGTCACACTGCTAAAAATAGAAAGTTCTTGCATGTTGATGAAATTAGGCTCATCGGACTCGATTTTCTACAAGGAATTCAAACATGTGTTCAGATTCGACATGCAAGCCTTTGAACTAAATTTGTTGAATGAAGTATCATACATGTAATCTGGAAGAAGCTCAATGGAATCTTGGGCTCTCAAGGACTCTGAATATATCATCAAAAATGCCATGCGGATCTTTGAACTTTGTCTCCTAAAAAATAGGAGAACTGCTAAAAATAGCCATCTCTACCCAATCTCATGAAAAATTGTGCATACTCTGTCTCTGAAGGAGGAAAACATCATTGACCCAATCCTATACCTGAACTCAAATGGGAACCTACTCTGGCTCATGCAAACTGTCTCTGGAAAAATGTATTAATGCCAGCCAAATAGAACATGTTGGCCCTTAACCCTCAAGATTTGCAAGTGAGAAAATCCAGGGGTTAACACTTCCCAAGGGAATCAATAAGGGACCTAATCACTTATGACTTTGGAACATTGCATGCTTGCTTCATTTCATCATATATTTCAAACGCTTCTGATACTCTTCCATTTGACAGAAGTGCTATCATAAAGGTACTTTGAATCTCAGTTTAGTATTTCTCATGCTTTCTTTCATCCTTGACTATCTCCTTTGCTTTAAGGAAATTGTCAGAGTTCACAAAGATGTGGATAGGGCCATATATAAATAGTTTGAGACATGAGGCATGAGGCACCTCTTGGAGAGGAAACGTTGCACCCTTTCATGGCAACATTTTTGTGCTACATCCCTCATATAAATAAGAGAAACACTTCTCACTTGTAAATCATTGCTACTTGTGGAGATATATCACTACTTGTTTACTTCTACTTGTTCTCTCTTATGAAGAATGATATGGATGGTTAGTTAGAGCGATTTTTTTAGGAGATATGCTTGTGGATTCTCTACGACTACTTGGATGATCATTGCTAGGGTTTTGATGGATGAAAGATTTTTTTAGTAAGTGGTCTATTTTCATCTTGTGATTATGTTTATGAATACATTTAAGTGTAATGTTGTTTCTCTAGTGTTCGCTAAGCATTCTTGTGGATTATTCTTGAACAAACACTTATTGTCAAAGCTCTTGGAAGGTGTCTAGTGGAAAACCTTCCCTTGATTTATCCTTTAACATTTTAGAAGGATCTCCTAGGGTTAGTAGTGGACAACCTCTAGGTATCACCCTAAAAAATTCCAGTCATTTCTCTTCAAAGGGATCTGTTGACCACCTCTCCAACACAGGTGGTCAACTCATGTGCCATGAAGAGATGCATCATCAGATGCCATGTTGTCGAAGACTTTTGGTCCTACAGGGCAGTGTTTGGCCCCAGCACTTCTTTTTGTAATTGGAATTTCCGCACCCCTGCATGGGTTAATAATGTAATAGGTCTGCATGAGTCATGTCTAGGTCAGTTACCTTGGGATCGATTCACTGGGAGAGTTCCTTTCATCGAGGGTTTTTTATTCTCAGGTTATCAGTTGGGTTTTTCAGCCTTATTGATTTCCCTTGAGTTTTTCCCTCACACTTGCAATAATTCCTTCAAAGTGGTGAACAACGTTCTAGTGGGGTTATGTTTTGGTAACTATTATAGGGAATCATTGTAAATGACCATGCAAGACATCTTAGAAAGTTTCGCGGAATTCCGTCAAGTCTAAGTTAATTTTTTTTAATTAATTAATTTTTAATTAAATTTCCCTAAGTTTGGAGGTTTAATTATTTAATTAATTAATTATTTTTTAGCAAAAATTGTAAAAACTAGGTCCTTGGACTTTTGATAGGGGTATTTGTGCTCAAAAGAAATGTAATAGCACCCCCTACATCCATGGAGCAAGTTTCAGCTCAGTTGGACAACTTTAGCCATGGGTTTGTCCACCCGGAGTGTCAGTCAGTCAAAAACAGCAATTTTAATTGCTAAAGTCCAAACATGGCAAAATGTAAAAGTTGTAATAATGAGTTAGAGGATGTGAAAAGGTGAAATGATAGTTAGAGAGAGACCCCCTAAGCATAACATAACCCTCCCAACCTTTTCCAACCTATTCTAACCCCTTACCCACCTTTTACACTCAAAAGTCACGTCCCCCTAGGGGGATTGATGTTTTTCTTTTTTTAATTTATTTTGTGGCTTGAATGGAGCCCCCTCTCATGAGTTATGACTCCCTTTAATCCCCACATCACCTCCTAGGGTGACCCCACTCCCTCCACCTCACTCATCCCTCTCATTTAATTGATTTTTACCTTTGTGGAGCGCCCTCCAAGAGAGTTACGCCCCCCTTTTGTGTCTCTCCAATGAAAATTCATTTTTATTGGTTTGAGGCTCTTTCTTTGCCCTAGCATGGATCCCACAACTTCTCCCTTGACTTTGTGTGATCCCAACCTCACCTCACTCATCTCTCACCCTTCTTTCCCTTTCCCTCATCCCAAGAGGTGCGCCCTCCAAGAG
>ML782812.1:97877-118871 GCA_009831015.1 Picea engelmannii
CTTATCATTCGAAGACAAAGCATATTGATGTTCAGTATCACTTTGTGAGAGACATGGTTGAGGAAAAGAAGGTGTTGCTAGAAAAGGTTGACACTTTGAAGAATGTTGCAGATTTATTGACAAAGTCTGTGAGCATAGAAAAGTTCTCTCGGTGTAGAGTAATAATGGGTATTGTTGCCCTGGATTGTTGACTATATAACCCTGTGGACCCCTGGATGCAAAGAAAACAACAAGTGGGAGAATGTTGGGTATATGTTATATCATTTGCATGTGTCGTGTGCGTCGGGCGCTTCCTAGGGGGGTCCCAGGGGGGCCAGGTATGGCCCCCCTTGGTTACGCGTAGTGTTCAGCACCGAGAGGTAGCCCGGGGTTCGGGGCAGCACCCTGAAAAAAAAAATTGGGGCAGTTTTTGCTATTTTTAGCGGTTTTCTAAATTAATCCCGGATTAAGGGATTAGGGTTTTGGTATCTACGAAATACCTAAAAACATTGTATACATTGTATGGTGAATGGTCAAATTCGATATAATGAATATAAGAAAGGTTTTCCCCGGTTGAGGGTTTCCGGTATAAATCTCTGTGTACTATGTGAATGAGCCATTGATTAATTTCTATTTTTCTTAAGAATCTATATGCATTGCTTTACTTCACAGGTTTAAAACTTACAGTCCTCTCCTTTTTCACGATTTTCTATCAAAAACTTTGTTTTTACCTCTTGGCTTGGAAGATTATTTTTCAATTTTTATTGCATTTTTAAATGATTTTTAATGTTTTTAAAGATTAGGATTCGATATGATAATCTTTTGTCACATCACTTGTCGTTTTGTTATTTGAATTTTCAAATTTTGCCAAGTCAGAAAAAGCGTTGTAGGAATAGCGTTATTCCCGCAGCGTCGGGAATAATCATGGTTTTGCATGCGCCACCCTGCCCAGATCGTGTCCTAACAGTTCAAATCGTGATTAGAGGATCCGCATGCCTCTCCACGATCTCTTCTAGAGTTGATACTACAATTATAACCATTATATGCGAGGGATTGAGTTGTACTAGCCTGACCTGCATCAAATCAAACACGTTTTGATATCATTAATAGAAACTATCACCATCTATTCTAATGTATCGGGTATTTTGTGCAGAGATCGAATTGGAAAAAGAAGAGATTTTTTTGTTTCTAGCAGTCCACAAGTTTTAAAATTCTCAGTATCAAACCTCGCAAATCTATTTACAAAACTATATCAACAGCATGGCACCGAAGAAGAGTGGACAGATTATTAGATTGGAACCATAGGGCATGAAATTACTTGAAGCATACCCCCAAATGGCGTAGTGTTTTAAAGATGCAAGTTGGTTTGAGTTTCTAACAACCTTCCAGGGACACGATGAACAGATCTCAATGATCTTCGTACAGAATTTGGATGCCTTTGAAGTTGTAATTGGGAAATTACTGATGATGGTGACTGAGCATTCAATTGCAAGAGCCTGTAAATTGTCAGTTGGTGGAGAAAGGTGGTGGAAGAAAGAGAATGTGATTATGGAATTCGTGAATCAGTTCTTAATCCCAGAAAAACAAAACCCTAACTGAAAAAAGGGAATTCCACATAGCTGGGTAAAGAAGGAATGGCATACTGCTTTGATGATCATCCACAGGTATATCACATGTGAGGGTAGGTTTTCACTGGTTTATATTTACCATATCAGACTGTTAATTCACATTAATGGGGATTATCCTCTCAATTTACTCTATTTCCTACTTAAGAGTTTATCTAAACTGTCCAAGAGGGTGCAGTCTCATCCTGCTACAGCTAAAGGCAGTCTTTTTCACCAAGGTTTAATAAATACATTGGTCATCTCCTCTTTAAACAGTCCAAAGATCTTGGGGTTGGCTAATCCAGTCTTTAGGAAATGATTCACAGCCAGCTAAATCCAAAAAGGCCAAAGGTAAGAAATCAACTCAACAGAAACAGATTGGTACAGTCACTGAGCCACCAATTAAAGAAGGATCATCTACAGCTAGGGTAACACGGGCTAGCAAAAGGAAGATGCAAACTCAGCAAATATTTGGAAATGCTCCTGTAGGTAAAAGCCAGGAAGAAGCCTACACTTGTGCCTAAGTACCCTAGGAGAAACTCCACTAGGGTTGTCAATAAATTCAGGTTAAATTCTAAGGACATGTTTGATTCATCCATTAAAAAAAAGAATCTTATAATCATTGAGGATAATTCTGAAGATCCTAAAATAGGCATCAAGAAACAGGTAGAGACACCTTTTTTGCACAAGAATGGGAAAGAAACTGAAAACTTGGGGAAGACACAAGAAAAAGGAAAACAAGTTGCTCAAATAATACAGGGGACCTGTGAAAAGAGAAACCACAAAATCAAATTAAATATCTAAATCTGTGTTTAAAGGTACAGATGTAGTTTATGATGACAGTGACAGAGATGATCTTTTTGCAGAACCAGAAAAGAGAGGTTTCAGAACACTTGGACATGAATTCGTTAAAACCAAAAGAGGTTTTTGTTGGGAACATGTCCCTTCACAAAAACCTCTTTCGGTTTTTACACAGCTATCACATTTTAAGAGATTCAGATATATCTTTGAGGCCTAGTTTTCAGAGATTTCACAATAAATTATTTCATGTTTTAGTCACTAATTTTGGGCAAGGTTGCAGAACAGCTGGAGATGATTTTTTGGAAAACAAAAGAGGTTTTTGTTGGGAACGAGCCCCTTCACAAAAACCTCTCTCGGTTTTTACACAACTATCACATTTTAAGAAATTCAAATTTATCTTTGAGGTCTATTTTTCTGAAATTTCACAATACATAATTTCCTATTTTAGTCAGTAATTTTGGGAGAGGTTGCAGAACAGCTGAAGATGAATTTTTTGAAACCAAAAGAGGTTTTTGTTGAGAACGATCCCGTTCACAAAAACCTCTCTCGGTTTTTACACAACTATAACCGTTTGAAAGATACGAATAAATTGTTGGGCCCTATTTTTCAGGAATTTACCAGATTTATTTTCCTAAAAGATCTCATGGATAGCAGTTGACAAGCCACCTCATCAATTCGACTTGGAGAACAGATTTGATCTTCTCCTTGATTATTTGAAACAAGAAACTAAATATAGATGAGGAAGTTTTCAGATCCATTTCTTTTGGATATTGATAAATATGTATTCTTTTTATATAAACAGGGTAGAAGGAGAAGAAAAGGGGTGGGAGAAGTTGGGCATTCAAGGACCTTTTTGTAAAATCCACTGTAAGACAGTTTATATTCCATGTTGATACTAAATGGCAAAGACGTGTTGATGGTCATATTTTCTTTCATATCTTATTCTACTTATTTTCTTACTTGAAGTCATTTATTCTATTGCAATGCATTTGATTTCTTCATTTTAAGGAACACAGTGAAAATTTTGTTGTTTTTATTTATTATCAAGGTTGTCTTCAAGTACATGTTCTTGTTTCTCAATGATATTTTGAAATAAGAAATCTATATGGAGTTGACAAATTGAATACTCTCAATATTCTTTTCTTTATTTACCTTATTGTCTGATCTATTTATGTGTCTACCATTTACTAAGTCGGTGGGATGTTAACTTCTTGTTACATGTGAGTTATGTGTTTATTTTGAACCCTTGAACCAGCTTTCAACCATTTTCTAAAAACCTAATCAGAAAACCCTTAAAAATACCATTGCAATAACCTGATGATGCCCTAGCTTGCCCTCTCACAGTCAAGTGCAACTTTAAGGACTAACACCACCCATGGCACTCCCAAACCCTGATCACAAACTCAGGAGGGACTCTACCCACAAAATACCCTAAAAGGGTTCGCTTCTTGAAAGCAACACAAACATTATCATACTCAGAAATAGAAATATCAAAGAGGATTTCCTCAGATTCAGGATTACCTTGTGATACACCTTGGGTACAAACTTCCCTAGAGCCTTTGGTGGTACCATCACTATGACAAGAGTCCCTGCTGCCAGCTCCGTCAATAACCGGATCAACATTTCCTCTATTGGGTGAAGGGGACACCATTTAAGGCTTCCCTTAGGCCTTGTGCCAAAGCCAGCAGCCAGCTCAAGCTAGATGGAAGGACAGGGGAAGCAGCAATTTGACACGGACAGGGCAATATAGATCAGTGGGTGGATTCAATCTCCCACTCAAACGCTAACTGTCTAATGATGTAGTTTTAAACAAAGATATGTTTATAAGATGTATTGACTTGCCAGAGTACTAAATGCTATTTCAATTAAATAATGGGTTAAAAAATAAATGCATAAAGCGGCATATAGCAGCATGCTGGAAGAATCTTCAGACACATGGATGTTTTGCAAGAAGAGGGCAGAGATAAGCTTGACTATGAAATCACTCAATATTTTGCATCCTTGACAAACATAAATTAATTATGAATTAGAAATGAAAGGAAATTTTATTAATGTCCCTAGTAGATTCTACAGCCAACGAGTGAAAAAATATAATAATAAAATAGAGACATTCATTTTCTTTCCTCTTGTAGCTCAACAAGCTACAAAACATTGCTTATGCTCTCAAACTGTTACTCTCTGAATTACAATAAATATAAACAATGTTATTAAAATATCATCTTAAGTTTGGGATTACCCCATGGTCAGTTGTTAAAGGCTTTTCTCTTGCATAGAAGAGGTGCAAAGTTCAAATGCCTCTCCCCCAATGTTAAAGTGTGTATTGTACTGTGTTGGAGTTGGGGTTCACAGTTCCCCACAAATCAAACAAAAGCAACAGTAAATATAAAATCTGGATTCCAAATTAGARATTCACTGGATGACAGGAACTAGGTGTATAGGGTTCCATGGGATGCTTCATCACGCAGCCGAMCTGAAGTTCCAGTTTCAGTCCATCCATTCTCATCATATTTTCAGGGAACATAATCAGGAAGCAGACAGGGTCTCGAAGCAGGCTGCAAGCCTTGCAGCCRACCTACATCATCTCGGGATAGGGTTGAGGATGTCCTTCCTTCGAGAATGATTGCTATTTGAATTTTTGTAGAGGGCTGATTAAGCCTATTAGCTGCTTGTTTTCTGGGGGGTTTTCTYGAGTATCATGATGTTTGATGTATGATTTAGTACTTATGGGCTTCTTTGGGATTCTCCGGATGCCTTTTTTTAGCTTGATACTTGTAAATCTGTTATTTYGAGAAATGGRAAGAGTTATGGTTTTTTCTCCAAACAGTATATGTATATATAACCTAAAATTGAAATTGGGGATCCCGATGAAGTGGAGTTGAGTAGAGAAAGTATATATTATCTAAAATTGGACTTGGGATTGAAACAGGGGATCCCAGTGAAATGGAGTTGAGTTGAGAAGTTTACTCACGGGGTAATGAATAGCCGAGGATGACCCCTGACCAGACTGTCCATCTCATCAAAGTTGTCAATGCCCGTTTGCCAAATGATATATCTGTTTTCATGTTCAGACAGCATCTGGGTGTACATCTCTAACACCGCAATGTTGATGGAATTTGCACCCAATGAACCCCCGAGAATAAGTAGCAGTTGGCTATTGGAAAGCTGTGAGCCCCTTGGAAAGAAATGCGATCGGGCAACCGCATTCGACATATATTTTCTCAATGCGGGGCGTATGGGATTGCCGCTGATGACGCACTTGTCTTTCGGGAAAAAATCAATCGATGAAGGAAACGCCACGAATACCATCGTTGCCAACATACCCAGAATTTTGTTTGCGATGCCGGGGGACACATTCTGCTCTTGTATGGCTACAGGGATGCCCCTGATGAAAGCCATGAGGCAGATGGGAGCAGCTACATAGCCCCCCGTTCCCACCACCACATGAGGTCGCAATTCCCCCAGTATTCTCCAGCATTCCCACAAGCAATGCAGGAGTTTGAACGGCAACAACAAATTTGTTGGGGAGAGGATCGGGCGCTTCAGGCCCACTGCTGGAATTGGGAGTATTTCATATCCCGCGGCCGGGACTGCCTTCCATTCCAATCTGCTCTTTGTGCCCACGAAATGGATTTGTAAGTTGAAAGTGGGATTCATGATGGCCTTCATCTCATCCGCGATGGCAATGGCTGGATACACATGGCCTCCCGTTCCCCCCGCCCCGAACACCACTCCAAAGCTGCTTTCTTCTTCTGCTTCTGCTGATGCAATTGCTCTCACTCTCACTCTGCCCACTGACCTCGCCGCCTTGTTGCTCCACAACGCATGTCCATTCTTTAGAGATGGAGATAAAGCTACTGCTGGAGCTGAGCATAATGACATACTCATCATTTTCACTTACATGTTCAACCAATCTAACAGTGATCGCCTTGATAATTGCATCATATATATTATCAAATGCCTGCTCAGCTACCAGTCCCCTCACCCCGGCTTCAACATACCATTCTATGGATTATTTCCATGTCCATGTGAATGTCAATGTCATTGGGATTTCGCTGTACTTCAGTAGTAATCCTTGTTGACAGACAAGTCAGTCGTCAACAGTTTTCAGAACGTATCTGGTGGCAGCTGGTGGCATGCAGTTGCTACCAGGCCAAAAAGGGAAGAGCACATAAAATGAGCGGGTTGTCTGTCCCATAACATTTTTAGGTTTATAGGCAACTAAACTAATGATTAACTTAAGTAGGAAATTTTACAACTAGCAAACACACATCGGAATTTATTCATACTTATGGGAACCCGATTTATAACTTGGGTTACCGATGAAAAACTTTTACTGATTAACCGTCGGAAAACAAATCAGCTTATTATTAAAATTGTAAAATTATGGATAAATCTTTGGACATGCAAATCACTTATAAAATAGAAATTTAGAGAAAAATTAAATGTTTACAATTATAGATATTTGATTCCTCTCCACATTTGATAAATCTAGAGTTTTAAAAATAAATCTCTACTATACTAAATTCTAGAATGTGACACAATTTTAATTTTAAGTGTGATTCTATACTAAATCCTAGATCGTTTCTTGAGACAATTAATTTTAAGTGTGATTTAAGAAGCTTAGGGGCTCCTCACCCTATAACGATATAATCAAAGGGTTTTCAGTATCCCTCATCTTTCAAAACTATGATGGAAGGGTTTTGAAATCTTCCGATCCGTTTAAAATATTAAAATTATATTAATTTAATAAATTTTAATATTAACAAAATGAAATTTTTAAGTAATATATTTATATTTAAAAATATTAAGTTACAAAATTATTTTAATTAAAATAAAACATTTTTACTATAATATTTTATTTTTAAGTAAATTTAATATTAAAATAAAAAATATAATAATTTTGAAAAAAATAATAATATTAAATTAAATATTAGATAAATCATCATAACATATCATTATCATTGAAAATATTATATTAAAATTATAATAATAATTTTATTTAATATTAACTTTAATATCATTATATTTTTATATAAAATATTATAACATAAATATTTTTTAATATAAATATTATATTTTAATTAAAATTTAACTACACATCAATCAATATGATATTATTATATTTTTATATAAAATATTATAACATAAATATTTTTTAATATAAATATTATATTTTAATTAAAATTTAACTACACGTCAATTTGATGTAAAACTTTTTTTCTTATCAAATACTTTTGATTATAATTTTTATTAAACTCTTATTTTTCACATGGATATGTAAAAGCTTTTTTCTTATAAAATATTTCTGATTATATTTTTTTATTAAACTCTTATTTTTCACATGGATAAAAACTTTGGATTCATAAAAATATATTATTATTTTCCCATTTGACAAACTCGTTAAAATACTTTGTATTCATAAAAATATCTTATTATTTTCCCATTTTAGACCCAACACGGTAATTTTGCACGATTTTAAGTCTTTTGACCTTGTGAAGATTCATTATTATTTTTGTCTATTTTTGTTTTTTACATAAACTAATAGGGATATTTTTTTCCTTGTAATTTTAGGGAAGGGGTGTATGATTTTAAGGCTCCTTCTCTTAGTGTTTTACTTCTATTTGGATTTGTTTTAGTGGATGGATGCATGTATCATGCATAGCCTTGTTAATTATGTAAGGTTGGGATCTTTACTTTAGAAAGTTATGTGTATTTATTTGAATAATGGTTAGAAGTTGTGTGGGTTGTATTGTTATTAGTTTGTCGGAATAGTTTGAGTAGTTAAGTGTTATGAATTACAAGTAGGAAGTTATGGGGTTAATTCTCTGGGTTAGTTGCTTCTGTAAATATTATTGCATTTACTTTGAAAGTCAACAACTGGAGCAAGTCCTCCATCATACCACCTATGATTATTGCTCAATCTGTAAGAGTAAACCTTATTCTTTTGTTGGCTAGAAGAAAATTGTAATAATGAGAGAATATATGAGAGGCCTTGGAAAAAGGGGATGTTGTGATAGAGAGGGAAGTGTCATCTTAATTTATGTGTGAAGACATAGGGGGTACCAACATAAGTAGGAATCTTGAAAGGTATCTTAGTTGGTATGATCAATGTGTAATGAAAATGATTGCAATAATTGATAGAAATGAGTTTAACCTCTTACTTGAGGCATTGTCTAAATGTTTTATAAAATGGTTTTTTTTCTCGGAATTAAGGAATATAAATATACACAAAATCGCTATTTTTTGTTGTTTAAAATCCATTATTGCATAAATGGATTCGACATGCTGAAAACTCCAAGGGCACTCAGATTCTACATAAATAATCACTCAAATTTGGGGATCTAACAATTTCTCATTGCATTTCGAGCAAACTTCCCCAAAAAATATAACCGGAAAAAAAACATTTGGTGGAACATTTAGACTATAGCCTTACTTAATAAGACAATGAAAAACATTTTTAGATAAATATGTCTATGGAAAAGATTGAGGTAAATGATCATGATAAAATATTTTGTTGCAATGAATGGGTAGATGGGAAAAAAAAATTGGTTAAAGATAATCATGTGATATGGTAAGATGTAATACTTCTCTGCAGTTTTGAATGGGAATAATACTTCTCTACCGTTTTGAAATTATATCTCTACCGGTTTTGAAAGGGAATAATACTTATCTATTGTTTTGAAGGAGATATTTTATTTCTAACATTATATATATGTGGTTTTGAATGGGAATAATACTTCTCTTTGGTTTTTACATTTTTTTCCCAGAATAATCTTTGTAGTTTCTCTAGGTTTCTCCTGAACTTCTCTGTAGTTTTTGGAAATTATTGTGGTTGAGCAATTGGACATGTGAAATGAGGTAAGTCACTTCTTACTTTGATTCAATTTTAATTTAAAATATATTTATAATCTACTTAAAGAGATTTAAATAATTTTTATTTTAAGTTTCATAAGTAAAAGGTTGATTTGAGAGAAAATAATTAATATCATTATTATCAATTAAAAAAAAAATATTTTCCATTTTTAAAGTCAATCCAAAATAATAATTGTTACGTTTTTCTCTTCTTTTCAAAATGAGTACTCCACCACCTATTCCAAAAACTCAGCCTAAGAGGGGGGGCCAAAATCACCCTAGAGATCCTTTACTATTATATGGAATTAGTAGAAAAAAGGAGAGAAAAGAGAGATGCCACAATCCAAATAGAGTTAGAATCATTAGAAAAAATGAGTGAAGAAAGAGACATAAAACTCCAAATAGAGCTAGAGGCAATGATTGATAAAAAAAAATAAAGATACTATTCAAACTCAAATAGAGAATAGATTCTTAGGGTTCAAGAGTGAATTGCAGACAATCAAGGATATGATTCAAGAAATGGAAAAACATAAACAATCAACCCAAGAAGGAGAGGTTGAAGAAAATCACAACTTGAGAGATAGGATTAAAGAGCTAAAAGAAAAACTAACCAACAATTTGACCCTCAGTAATATGGAAAACAAATTGGCCCAAACCCATCAAAGAGGAAATGAATAAGCTAATCGAAATGGACCATGAGCGTAACAAAAGAGCCTTGAACCTCATAACTTTGGGTATAAAAGAACAACAAGAGGAGAATACGCTAGCAATAGTAAAAGAAGAATTAAATAATAAATCACAAATTGATACAACTTACCTCATAGAAGCAAAGAGGCTAGGAAAAATAAATGATCACAAAGATAGGTTGATCTCTGTCAAAGTAAGTTGTAATGACCATAAATAAAGCATACTTAGTGAATCTTCGAGCTTAAAAGGGTCAGGAATATTTATAAATGAAGACCTCATTCCCGAAGACCAAGTTGAATTAAGGAAGTTCAAAAGGTAAAAGAAGTCAAGAAAGAAGAAAAATGGGCAATAATTAGAAATCGAAAAGCTATTATTAAGGATAGAGACCAGAAGGATAAAAATAAATAGGAATTTGGGACACTCGGGATCCTTTTTTGGAACTGTCGTGGCTTTCCATGGCGCAAAGGTCCTATGATAAGTTGGATCACGAGTGATATTGATATTATTTGTCTAGTTGAAACGTGGGAGCATGAGGAGTCTAAGGTCCCTAACATAGAAGGATTTGTCTTGTGGTCAGCATGGAACAAAAAATCCCACCATAGAGGGATGGGAGGCATAGCTTGTTATATTAGAAAGAGTGTTTCTCCTCACATTCAACTTCATAAGATCGACCCTCTCAATCAGTACATTTGGATAGAAATTTCAGACACCAATGCTAAGAAGATGTATATAGCAATTTGCTATTTTGCACCTATTAATTCTACTTTTTATAAGAAAAGCAATCTAGATAACAATTGTCCCTATAATAATTTAGAACAAGATATTTATATTTTGAAAAATGAAGGTAATATCCTCCTGCTATGAGACTTTAATGCTAGGACTGCAACTAAACAAGCTACTCTTTTAAGTATTGATTCCAACCATAATCCTTTATGGCTAGACGAGGACCTTGTTTTATCTAATAGCTACAAAAGAAGCTCCGATGACCTAATTGAGAATTTGTTTGGTATTGAGTTGGTCAAGCTCTCAAGACCTAATAATTTGCAATGGAGTAATGAAGTGGTCAAACTCCAACCAAATGACTTGTATTCATGGGCTAGATAGTAGTGTCACAGATGATGCCATATCCGATATCCCTGTTTCCAACCAAATAGCAACTTTTGACCTTTTAAATGACCATGAGCCTGAATCTGATCATAAACCTTTAACCCTAACTCGAAACTTTTCCATGCACATGAGCACCATTGAAGAGAATTATGATAATCAAAGGAATTTGCGCTTTGACAAAAGCAAGGTTGACATTTTCTTAAAGGATTTAAATAGTAAATTAAATCTCCTAACTTATAAGAACAACATTGAAGAACTCTATCATAATTTTACAACTACCCTTTCCACTTCTATTAACAAGTTCTCTTTTGAGGTGTCCTATAAAAAGAATAATAGAACGGCCAACCCTTGGTATGATAAAGAATGTAAAATTTATAGGAAATCCATTAGGGATGCTTCTAATAATTCCTTAAAACTGGATAAGATCAATACATACAAATCCCTAATTAAAAGGAAAAAAAGGTACTATATCAATAAAAGGCAAGAGCAACTTTCACAACTATATAAGTTGGATCCTAAGAACTTCTGGAGCCAAATACTAAAAAAAATAATAGGAATCCCTTAAGGGACTGGAATTCCTACCTTAAAAGTCTTTACAAGTTCCCTAATGTCATGGACACCATTCCTATTGTCCCTACAAAGGAAGAAGTTTTTTCTTTAGATGACATAGAGTTCGGGGTTAAGTGGCTTGCAAATGGGAAAGATAAGGACATTGAAGGCTACCAAGCTAAAAAATTTAAAATCGGAGGGCCTATCCTTATCCCTCACATACACAAGCTCTTCAATTTAGCAGTCGAGCAAGGCTTCCCTAAACCCTGGATGCAAAGCCTCATTGTTCCTATTTTTAAAAATCAGGATAGAAACATTCCCTCTAATTATAGGACCATTATGATTAGGCCGATTTTAGCCAAGCTTTATGGAATTATTTTGGAAAATAAGACTAGCCTTTGGCTAGAAAGTCACGATAAAAGAGATAAAGGCGAGGTCGGGTTTAGGAGATACCATTCAATTGTGGACCATCTTGTTACCTTTAGGATCATTGCACATGAGTTCCACAATACCAAAACCAATCTTTTTTGTTGTTTTGTTGACTTTAGAAAAGCTTTTGACATGGTTCCTAGGAAAAACCTTTGGAATAGGTTGGAAGAGATAAAAGTGCCTCTCGAGTTGAGGGTTGTTGCAATAAGGATGTATGAGAACATTATTGCTAAGTTTAAAAACATTGAGGGTTGGTCAAAAGAGATTAACTGCAATATCAGAGTCAAGCAAGGTTGTCCCTTGTCCCCTACCCTTTTTGGCATATACATTGACAAGTTAGAAGATTGCTTGGAAAAAGCAGGTTGTGTCAACCCTACTCTCACTGGTATAGTCATCAACCTTCTTCTCTATGCCGATGATATCGTGCTTATGGAAAGAAGTCCCCATGATCTCGAAAAACAACTAAGAATCCTCAAGAATTTTTGCTCCAATATGGGTATGACAGTCATACCCATAAGACTAAGATCATGATTATTAAATCCAATAAGATCCCTTATGATACCTTCATATATGACAACAACAACTTGGAGGAAGTGACTTCATACAAATATATTCGAATTGATATTCACCACAAGCTCAATTAGAATTATAGCATTGAGAAAAGGATTATTGAGGGATGGAAAGCTTATTATGGGCTTGAAAACAATTGTAAATCAGTTGATCTTTGGGGTTGGGATAAGAAGAAACTCCTCTTTGAGACTCTTGTTACACCTGTTATTCTTTATGGATGTAAAGTTTGGGGTTGTAGTATCTCTTGTGAATCCTGGAGAAAGATAGAGCAAATACAAAAGAATTTTATAACATGTAATCTCAAAATTAAAGGAAATATGCCCTATCCCATCCTCCTCTTAGAAACAAGCCTCTCCCACATTGAGAGCATGGCTATGACTAGATACCTAATGTATAAGAATAAGTTAAACAACATGGAAGACAAGAGGCTTCCTAAAATTGCTTCAAAATCAAGTCATAACCACCATCGACTCAAGTGAGGATGGCATAAAGATGTCCGGTCTTGGCTAAACTATTGGGGAATCATGGAAGACACCATTTTGCAAAATAAAGATACTATTAAAAAAAATGTCAAATCGAAATTTAAGGAGAAAATGTGGTGTGATAAAGAGTTAGAGGAAAAAAGAAAATTAAGGTATTATAAGGATGTAATCAACCCTAATCTAGAAGATCAAAATTATCTATCTGTTTTGCCCAGTGTAGAGAAAAAAATAAGCATTGCTAAGATAAGAACAAATTCTCACGAGCTCCATAGTGAAACTGGGCTTTGGTCAATTTCTAAAATGCCATGGGATGAAAGAGTGTGTCACCTTTGTGACACTAAGAAGGTTGAAGATGAAAAGCACTTTATCTTAGATTGTCCAGCCTATACCCATATTAGATCTCATTTTCAAAATATTTGTCACACTACCAACCTTCCTAACCTCTTAACTCAACAAAAGTATGGTGATCTTGGAAAGTTTCTCTTAATGTTTTTCGAGCACATAAACAAAATTCTAAAGAATCGCAAGTAATGGCTTACCCTCTTAAGGTCTGATAAACCAATTCGGTTTTAGTGGACGTTAATCATCATCATCATCAATCTAATCATTTCTATTATACATTTGGAATTAATACATTGAATCATTTCTATCATCCATTTGAAATTAACACGTTGATAAAGAGATGAGATTATTTCTTATTAAAAAAAATTGGAATTTTAAAAAGTAATATATAGTGATAAAATTAAAAGATATAATCATTACAATTAATTATTTTTATAATTTAAGAATTCAAAATTGCAACACCATATTGCAATGTATTGAAGTATATGTATTATTTTCGCAATGTATTGAAGTATATGTATTATTAGAAAATAAAAAGAAAAAGACCAAACCCTAAAAACTTGAAGTGAGATCTTTTTAGGGAAATTTATTTTTTCTTATACATAGCCATCGAAGTCAAAGGCATGTTGTTGCTTTGTAATAGAGAAGATTGAATCTCTTATGTATAGGGCACCTGACTTTGTAAATATTGTGATAATATAATGTTTCTTTAAAGCTTTAGCTATGGCTTGTGAATCTCACATTTTTTTTTAAGAGTTTTTTATTAATATTAATATTATTTTTAAAAATATTTTAAATTTATGAAATTTAAATATGATCAAAACTCTAATTTTAATGGAAACGTTTTTAAAGATGTTTACAATTCTAAACAATATTTTGTGTAAAACATAGAAATAAATTTTTTTATTACCATGGAATGTTTTTATTTAAAAAAAGAAAAGAAAACTCAATTATCTTTCAAATGTTTATTTTTATTTTTTTTAATCCTGCTCTAGAGTTTGAATTAAAGTTAATGTAGGGAGAAAACTTTTTAGTACCATTTGAATGTTTTTATTTAAAAATGGAGAGAAAACATAATTATCCTTCAAATATTTATTTATTTATTTATTTTTAATTTTAGAGTAGGGTTTGAATTGAAGTTAATGTAAGGTTTGAATTGAGGTTAATGTTTGATTTAATTGTTATACAATGCATTGTATAATGAAATTATGAAATATTTATATTTCTATGAGTATTATTAGTCCCTGTCGTAGGCATAGAGGGACTATAGCGATCGATAAGTCGTTGACTACATATTAGTTTGTCCTTTGATCATAAATATTTGCATAATACCTATTGTTGGAGCTAGGGAATTAAAAGCATATATTTTTATATAATAAAAGTACCATATATGTACTGATCTGATTGGATAAGAGATTGGAGGTGTTATTGTCGACTTCGTTATTCCCAATGTTTTATATGGCAACATATCCAAACTTTTTCTCGTATACAGTCTTTTTGAACCATATATTTTCCCTGTATATTGCTTGTAGCTGGATTAATGCTAGCATTAGTTCGAATGTTTGTATTAGCATTTTCTGCTAGCTGAATATATTCCAAAGTTTTGATATGTACTAAGCATATTGAAATGTTTTGATATCCAAGCTTTACAGTGATTGAGAATTCCAAAGTTTATAACGTCCTTGCCGAATGTATTTTTGTTGAAATGTATTGACACTTTTTTCGAGATGCCTCAATAGGCCTGACAGCTTAAATGTTTACATGAGGCGACGTCCTCCAACAGGTCTGACAGCTTAAATGTTTGCATACCGCGAGGTCCTTAGACAGCCTGACGGCCTTAAATGTTTATGTAAATATGCTTCTCAGAGTACATTTTTCCTCGAAATTTTCTATACAGTTACAGTGAATTTGCACAGCCTTGTTTGTCCACCGCCAGTTCAACAACCATTCTATGTTTCATCCTTCTTCTACCTTTGCAATGCAATTTCATTATCGTTGAAGCTACATACATTGTTTATTGGTTCGGTGAGTGCTTCTTCTTCGTTGGTTTCTCGGTTGCTGCTTATTGTTGTTTTGTTCGTGAGTCGACTTGCGCTTCTGCATTTCAGCGTTTCGGAGTAAGTTTCGATGCCATAGTTTTGTTTTCTATTCCTTGTTTGTTGTTCAGTGTTTGTAGTTTGCAAGTAAGAATGTTTGCTTATTTGCAGTGGCATGGTCCTCCTATGTTTCCAATTCCTTCTGTGCTTGGGTTGCAGTTTCATAATCGTTGGAGATACATATGTTGTTTGTTGGCTCGGTGGTTCTTGTTGGTTCGTGGGTTGGTGGTTCTATTTGTTTGGCTCAGGTTTACGCTTTGGGGCCCTCAAGGTGTAGTTCGACCTATTCGTCCTTTCTCGTTGTCTGGTGCTTGTTTGCTTCTGGGTTGGGGTCCAGCGGTGGTGGTTGGAGCTTTTTTTTTTCTTTTTTTTTTGGATTAGTATTGTTTTTGGGGGCGCTTTACAGTGTTCGTCCCCTGCACCCAGGAGTCGGCATGCAGTTCTGTTATTTGCCCTGTCTGTCGAGGTTGATATTTGTTATTCTGTGAGATTTAGCTGGTGCTTTAGTGCTGCCATGAAAGAAAATAGTTGCATGCAAAATTGTTGGAGGATTACATGTGAAATTGTAATATCCGTTGTTTTTTTGTTAGAATAAAGCATATGCAGGCTACATTTATAGACCATGTATGGTCAGATGTGTCGATATGACATTACATGTTCTTTCTCCTCTACACAAACTAGTGTGCGCACGATATAATTTGTGTTGTGCTTGAGGTATGATATGTACAACAAAGATTCTACAAGATTATATTTGGATGTCTGGAAGCATGTATGGATAGTTTGCCATGGAAAACCAAAAATTTGTATTGTGGGCACAAAAATCTATGTAGAGGATAAAGAACATGTATTTCCATCGGTGGAAGCATATCTGAATAATTTTCCGCAGAAAACTAGAAATCGTTTAGCTACGACCATGCAATTGCATGATATTTTGTGGCTTGTAATATCTTTTGGGCAGGGAAAAAAAATTACACATTTACAGATATGGATGGAGAAGCGCAAAGGTTCATGTTTATGCCTATCTTCTAAACTGTTCGTTGAGTCTTTTTTACTCTATGTACATATTTACCAGCTTCTATTCATGTTCATTGTATTTTGTGCATTCCCACACTCAAACAAACATAATAACTGGAGAAAACGAGGGAGTCTTGACTGCATCGATTGAAGAGGATATAGAAAGGTGCATGCTTGTACTATTATTTCATATTGCATTGTTTTGTATTTCATTTATGGTCTATATATGTGTTCACCTAGTTTATTATATGTACATGTTGTGTGCCTTCCTACATGGTAAGTTATCTTCATTACATGCCTTCCTGCATACTAACCTGCTTCATGTCTATTGTCTTTTCACTGCATTGGTACATTTAAACAAACATAATAGTTGGATATGGCGATGGACTCTTTGGCGGGTAAATAGACATGTTTCTCTTTCTTTTAGATGTATGTCTTCATACTAACTTGCCTTCATGTCCATTGCATATTCAGCGTTGCTGCCTTGGAAAGAACAGGTTGCTTGGACAGGGAGATGAATTGTTCTGTGCAGCGGCAGAGCATTCCGTGGTACAATCTTCTAAAAGGTATACCAAGTGTGCTGGTAAATTAAATATACAAGTTGGGTGGGGGCATATAATATTAGACTTGAAAACGATGGCTTGGCAACAATGGGCCTTTCTACCCTCCCTATTTCTACTTTTTCCATTTTCTATTATCCCTTTTGTTTTCTAATTCATTTACTTAGTGTGCTTTCCGAAAATGCGTTGGTGTGCCTGTTGGCGAACTAACAGTTTCACATCTGTGGTCGCACTTCTACCTGATTCCATAGTTACCTACTTTCTCGATTGCGGGTGTTGGGCTGGCAGGTTGAAGATTGCTCCCCTGGCTTCTGGGGTTCCGCGATATACATATTGGCCATGGTGCCCCGCCCTCACGCCATGTTTACTATCAAACATTTGTCCAGTTAAAAAAATCAGATGCATACAATTTTACGGTTATTTGGTCCTTGCGATGGACAATAGACAATGCATATGCTTCTTTAGTCCTGATGTTCATCTGCACATGCTTGCATCAGAAAAAGTTGGACTAGTGACATGGGCATGAGCAGTCAGTCATCCCAGACATCAGCAGACCGACAAGGCCAAAGGTAAAGATGCATACGCTCTGCTCTTACTATGTTTACTAAACAAATATCCCCGGGTATATGTTCATCTATGGCATGGTGGATATGTTGATGTCATCTGCAATACATGGTTTGCAGCTCACAAGAAGTATCAACAAGTACAAGAGAGACGTCGAACGTGCTGCATGTTTCGCAGACTAAGAGGTGTGGTTGCAAAACTCTGGCTCCATAGTTCATCAAAGCTATGCGTCTACTTGTAGATTTTTGCCACTGAAAGAAGAATACCAAAAAAATAATAATAATAATAATAATAATAATATTAATATTAATGCACACTACCATTCACTTTAGTTTTTCTTGTTAAAAAATTGTCACCAGGTATAGAGTTGTAACATCCAAAGTACTATCAATAGAGGGCTTGAACAACCGTCGAACTAGACAAGTGTCCGTCGGGGACATAATGGTCGTCTATAGCACCTACTTGGACAAGGCAAACAAAAGTAGATCCATTATGCGTGCTGACATGACAAACAAGGAGGCCATGATGATAGTGACATTGACTGTTCCTCCACAACTTGTCCAGAAACATGCAAAAAATATATTGCTAGGTAATGGGATATCCATTACAAATTTTAATATATTGTTGAAAACAGTATATGATCGTGGTGATTGCGATCGAATTATTTCGTTGAACGAAACAAGCATTGTGGAAAAAACTTTCGTTGTTTGTTCAGAATATCATTTCGTCCCGGACTCGACTATCAACCAGCTTGCATAGAGCATTGATATTTACCCAAAACTTGGCTCGCAACACATTCTCCATATAAAGGATGGAGAGTCGGACAACGACAAGGCAATGGTACCGCTTTTCATATTCAGTATTGTCCTTTACTTTGGCATGTGCATGTATCTCGGGTAAGTTACACAAATATTGCACTGTTCCATGTTGCAGCTACAATTGTTCGATATGTATTCAAATTTGTTTTCATCAATCGAACAACAATTGCATAAAGGGCAGATTCCACTTATGTTGTTCAAAAATATAACAAAGAAAAGGGATGTTAGAGAAAGGATCTTTCGGACAACCCAGACAACATTTGTAATAGAGTTGCGAGCAGATATAGCAGAGGATCTGAAGAAACTAGCTAGATCTACAACTGTTGTGCGTATACATCCACAAAATCATCCTCATTTTGCTTATAGAAATAGCCTTCAACGAATTTCTGCAGCCTGTTTAATTTTTATTTTTATTTTTAAGGGGAAGGGGGGGGGTGAAGTTGTGTATTATATTGTTCAATGTATTAATTCCTATGCTCGCGTTCCCAGGTTGAAGGTGTTTTAGTTGCATCCAATGTGTACTCGACCCCCTTTGAACCTATATGTGCAAAATGTAACTCTCCTGCTTCTGCTTCTGCTTTGACAAGTGATGATACCATTGATTGTCTGCGATGTGGTGAAAAATGTCCATATATATATGGACATTGCATCAATGGTGTCATCTGAACCATGGCCAACACAACCGTGCATTGTACGGTTAGGCAGCCTCTGTTACAAAATGTGCTTCCTAAGTTGGCAGAGTTATCGTATGAAACATATCTACAGAACTAGTGAAACTGTTGCTTCTTCAACTGGATATGCAACTGGATATGCTCTTCTTCTTTAACTACATCTTGAACTACTCGTGTTGCTTCCCTTGCCCTTGGTGGTGGTGCAAAGGCAAGCAGTGTCTACAGGCTGCGGGAGCTTCGGATACACAACAAATTCACCTTAAATGAGGACAATGCAATTTTTCATATCGGCTGAAGAAGGGAAAAAAAATATATATCAAATTTTGGCAGGAAACGAAAATACCCCATGTGTCTCTGCAATATTTCTTGAACATCCAAATGAATGTTCGTCAGACTTGGCTAGTTGGGATTGCATGTGCATAAGATTGTTGGGTCCAAAAAATGGTAAGCATGGCAACAAACCCCATATATCCCATGGCCCCGATTATTTTCTACTGGGAACATATACGAGATGCAAGAGAAAATGAATGCGACGACGTCTTTTCTTTGTATATCAAATTGTTTGGTGCAAAGGTCGATGGGTCTTGCTCTATGGAACCTTCTGGGAACTTGTTGTTGGGTATGTGTTATATTCTTTGCATGTGTGTGTGTGGGTGAGTCAGATTCGACAATTGTGTCTGACGATCCCTCGTACTAGTGCTTTGCTTTTGTTGTGTGTGTCAGGCGCTTTCCTAGGGGGGTCCCAGGGTGGGCAGGTGTGCCCCCCCTTGGTTACGCATAGCGTTTGGGGCAGCGCCCCGAAATTTTTTTTTTGGGCGGTTTTTGCTATTTTTAGCGGTTTACTAAAAATAATCCCAGTTTTAGGGATTAGGTTTTTGGTATCTACAGAATACCTAAAAACATTTTATATATTGTATAGTGAATGGTGAAATTTGATATAATGAATATTAGAAAGGTTTTCCCGGTATAAATCTCTGTGTACTATTTGAATGAGCCATTGATTAAATTATGTTTTGCTTAAGAATCTATATGCATTGCTTTACTTCACAGGTTTAAAACTTACATGTGGTATCGGAGCTCGTTTTTGGATTCAGAGGGACGCCTTTGTTGTTGAGGGTTTGGCTCGATCTTGATAGATCAAGTTTATCTTGGGTCTGTGATAAACCTGGGTTTAGTGGGAGCTTTTGCAGTGGTGATTTGAGTGCAGAAAGAGGAATGGTGAGTTATTCTAGAATCGAGATAGAGAAGTTCAACGGTAAAAACTTTGAGCTATGGAAGCTGAAGATGGAGGACCTTCTTGTAGACAAAGAACAATGGATCGTTGTGGATCCTGGTACATAGCCTACTAGTACATCGTCTACTAGCACACAGGCTATTGGTACACAACCTACCAGTACACAAACTACTAGTACACCACCTACTGGTATGTCGAAGTAAGATTGGGAGAAGTTGGACAGAAGAGCAAGGAGTACTATTCGACTATGTCTGGCAGATTCGGTGTTGTTGAATGTCTCAGGAGAGTCTACAGCCAAGGAACTATGGGATAAGTTGGGGAATTTGTATCAATCAAAGTCCTTGGTAAAGAAGTTGTTTCTTCGAAAGAAATTGTATCATCTTAGGATGGAAGATGGAGATTCTGTGACAGAACATCTAAATGCCTTTAATACTCTGGTAAGTCAACTTGGCTCTGTTAATATTACGATTGCAGAAGAAGAATAGTGTATTACTTTGTTATGTTATTTGCCAGACTCTTGGGATAATCTGGTTGTAGCAATAGGTAGTACCACTCAATCTACATTGAATTATGAGGATGTAGTTGCATCCTTGTTATATGAAGAGATGAGGCGAAAAAGCATGGATGGTCACAAC
>ML782812.1:129752-148123 GCA_009831015.1 Picea engelmannii
TGCTTCTAAATATGGAATTACTGGCATTTAATTCTAACAGGTCATCATGCATGAACCGTATAGATTGTCATTGATGGGCAAAAGGCTTGAGGAGATCTCCTATTGATGCGCATTAAACCAAGATTTGTGGGGGGGTTATATTATCCCTTCCAAGTGTCTATTTAAAAATCATGAAACATCGTTCGCACGTCGTACCCGCCACCTTCTCATTTTTAAACATGCAATAAATAAGCTTTACTGCTAACAATTCATCATTAATCAGCGAAAGGCTCGAGGAGCTTTCCCATTCATAAGCATTTAACCAAGATTTAGCAGAGAGTTACATTATCGGCTCTATTTGTTCATTTAAATCATCATCTGGAGCAAAGCAACGTTCTCATAAACCTATGGCATCTCCTCGACAACAGTTCTGTGGAGATACAGTGAACATCCTCGGGCGCGAGGACCAGAACTTCCAGTAGTCCAGGGCATATTCTTATTACTCAACCTCTGTCGTAGAGAAGCAAGTAATTTTGACCTCTGGGATTGCTCATGCAGGCTGTGTCCCTAAGGTTTTTGACTGTAAGGACTTGGTCTCTTGGTGCGTCGATAAATTTATTTCAGAAAAAATAATTATTCCACTGCGGGACGACTCTTCTGTTTCTTTGTCACCTCAGGTCTTCCGCCATATGCTAAAATTGTCGGAGCCAACATTGACGTTCAGAGGAGAAGATTGCAAGCAGTTCCTAGCAAAGCATAATAACGGGTTGGACCTCCTGCCCCATTTTTTGGAAAACCTGCTTCTAGTTCCTGAAGATATTACAAGCTTCCAAGTTAGTTCATTTAGAAATCCATTTCACGAAATTGCCTGGCTGTTTACAAGAATAACGGGACATGAGTCCACAACAATTGTTTCCCGGATGGCCCTTTATATTTTGTATTTCACAGTCAACGAACAAGCCATTTTTTATTGGGGCAGGTTAATTTCCCATGAAATCTGTTCCCAATTGTCAAGCTTCAAAAGGGAAAAGAAATTTTATATGTCGTCCTATTTAGTTTTTGCAATAGCACATTCCTATCATTTTCCACAACTGTCTCTGTCCAAGAATGCCAACTGTGAATTTCACCCAGTAACGTTCTGGTACCAGGCCTTGTGGAAGCACAAGGCTTCCGATTGTTTTTATGAGGTTTTTAATGGCTTCGTGTCTGTTTTCAAAGTTTTGTTGTTAGGAGAAGATGGTCCTCGCATATCTGAATAAGAAACCATTTTTTTGGACAAGAAGGGGACACTCGAACATTTGGATATATACACTATCATAAGAATTTTTGGCTCCACGGAACAACCTGCTCTCCTTCCATGTCACATTACGGACATAATGTTTTTTGCAGAAGTAGCACGACAATACAACTATTGGTTCCATCTGTTGCAAACGAAGAAAAAAAAATAGTTCATTCCTCTGCCTTGGAAAGTAGGGGAGTTCGTGTTGAGCATCTCCAACTTGAGATATGCTGAAATCATAAGAGGGTTAGACCCCTATAATATTTTTCGACAACATTTACAAACACTTGGCCTCGACGATTGTTTTTTAAATAAACACCTCCCCAAAACAGAGACAATGGCGACAACGGTCCTGCCTCTGATGCCGACGACATAGACACAGTGCAAAGTTGCACTAAATTGTACACACAACAAGGGAAAGGCCCCGGTAACAAGTGTGTTCAATCGACAAATAACACTCCAAAAAGTACGACATCCCAAAGCATCACTCCAACGGTCCACCACAACAACAAAGAAACTCAGAGTTCTTCAAACGGAGGAGGAGATAACGACCCTCCTCACACTAAAATTGATAGTTCTCCCAAGCTTCCAGTAGAGAAGAAGAGAAAAAAAAATGTGGGGCAGGCAGAAGAGCTTGAAATTCAGAGTGAGAACATGGAACTTGACATTGATCTGAATAGCATGATCCGCTTCCTTGAAAAGCTCGGAGATGCCATCCACCATAGCCGTCCAATGGACATATCCGTTATCAAAAATTTTGACGAAGATGAATCCTTCATGTTCCAGAGCACTGTTTTTGATAGCCAGTCCAAAAAATTGATAATTGAAAAAAAATATCTTCAAAATAAGAAAGGCAAATCTCGTTCAAAGGTTCACCTTGCCAACATGCAGCCGTCCCAAATCTGTCAACTTCACACCGCGAGCGGAGAAGCACTTCATGATTCCATTGGAGGCATCGAGACCGAGAATGTCAGACTGAAGGACTGGGTCAAGGAATTGGAAGACACATTCATTCCCGTGCCATTGCTTGTCGATCCTTTGGCAATAGCCATGCCTGCCACCCCTGGAGCCAACGTAAAAGCATCCTCCACCCTGCTCGCATCCTGTAAAGGATATGTGGAGAATAATATCAAAAAAAGAATGGAACTGGTTACCTAGGCATGGAAAATATCACAAACCATCACTTCCCTTGGAACCATGGCACATAGTTTGCTTGAACATTTGCAGGCCGAGTTAAAAGATGAAGAAAAATTCTTTTTTAAAAATGGTCATTCCTTTTGGCACCATTGCCAACAATATGACATAAACAAAAACAAGAGAACACGATCTTCCATCCAAACACTGGATCGGCCAATTGAATGCATGTTGGAAAGAAAAATTGAAGAACCCACATCTCATTGTTTAGTCATGTGAACAAGCCATATCAAAGAAAGATACATTATTCACAAGGCTGTCAAATATAGACTTAGCCGGGAAAACCAATGACTTCCAAGACCCCGACTTAATCACAAAATCCTTTCTCTTAACCAGGCAAGAGTTCGATAAACAGGTTGCTATGTTTAAGGCCTTGTCTCTGGAAAAGTTTTACAGTATTCTCCAATTTGATCAAGCTCATGTCCACGACTAGCTAGTCAAATATTCAGTGCAGAATGAGGAAATTCATCAGGCTCTCTGTAATATTTCTATCGACTTCCAGGAATTAGAAAACAATCTTTTCAACATAAAAATTCGGAATGAGATCAACGTCGCCCCAATGAGAAGCTACATTGAAGAATGGCATGGAATGCAATTGAATCAGGTCGTCGACGAAAGGCAACAGGCAGTTGCCAGGATTCTAACAGTTGTAGACGACATCATTGAAACCGCATTCATCGGCGACATCAATGAAATGACAGCCGCAAGCAAATAGCCAAAGGCCTCATATGTAGCCTCACTGTAAGTCTATTGATCGCATCCTGCTTTGTTTATCAACCCAGTTATTCGACTTTCTTAAATATAGATGTGTAGGCAAACACTTATACCTTTCCATTTACTTTTTTTGCAGGTATTGCACTCTATCTTCTTTTTACAATCTTGTTTCTTGTACATATTTCTATAATGGTCCGTGGGAGCCCCAATCCCAGTCTACATGACAAACGTATTGAAATTCCGATTTATATGTAACAAACTTTTATTTTTTTGTATATTTCCAATTTTCTAGTAGTATGTAATGAACTTTTATTTTTTGACATATTTCAAATAAAAATGTTTTTTTATCTCCTTTTACATTTATGTTGTCATACATTCTTATCTTTCAACAGTCTGTATGACAAATGCATTTAATTTTTCATATGTAACAGACTTTTAATTTTTTATATATTTCAAAATAAATGGTGCTCTACATTACAAGCGTCATTCACTTATACCCCTTGTTCACAAATGCATTTAAATTTTTATATTTCTTATCTCCTTCTAATTTTATGTCTTCATATATTTTTATCTTTCACTAGTCCATATGGAAAATGCATTTATATTTCCAAATTTATTCTTCCACTGTCAACAAATTTGTACTTTTTTATATACTTTCAAAATATAAATGTTTGGTATATACCTTCAAAAAATAAATGGTGCTCTACATGCCAACCGTCGTTTACTTTTGCCCCATGTTCCGTGATATACATGTTGCACACAACATTTCCATGATATACATTTTGCACCGAACACTTCAGTCATTTCCAATTCGACCCCATTTTCCACAATTTGCTTTCTAACCTCGTTGGCAGGGGATCATATTGCATAAACATGTTATGTTGTAATAGTTTTGTTGACTATGTACATTTTTCACATGTCTTTGATATATGACCCATGAATTTTTTTATTTCTCATATCAATTATTTATTTGTTTGCAATTAATTTGGTAAGATTCCTTAAACCTTTTCTGCGTGGGAAGTAGGGGGATATTATCCTTCATCCTCGGCAAGACAAGAATTGACTTATGCATGGGGTTTAAGGAATTCCACAAATAACTAGGCCGAGGAATATGCCCTTCTTCAAGGTTTAATATCGGTAAATGAAGATAGAGTGAGGACTCTAATTATTATCAACAATTCGAATATAATTATCAGTCTAATGAATTTTAAGAAGACTCCCTCTAATGACAAGCTAGTATCACTCATAGCAAGGATTCAAAAGGAGACTCACGGATTTCAGGAGGTTACCTTCTTCTAGGTCCTAAGGTTCCTCAATCGACAAGCAGATGGTTTTACAAATGAAGGAACAAAGTTAAATGAAGGGGTCCTTAGAAAAAATGGGGGTCTATATGTTCAAGTCATCCCCTAAGCTCATTTGTGTTATATTGAAAATTAAGGTGTGTCATGTCTTTAACAACCAAAAAATGTTACAGTACTCTCAATGTCACGTGATATCAAGTGAGGAGATGCGATGCAGAGGGAATTTTTCACCAGCCTAACACATGTTAGACTTAACTCTTAGCTGGCATTTTGAATCCTTTGGTGTGACATCTCAAAATTCAAGTCGGGTAATGTCATAGTTTGTGGGTGGTTTTGGTGACAAAGCACGACGATGGTCATCTCTAGACCTATGTGCCTTCCTGGTAAAAAATTCACATTTTGTTTGGCCCGTGCTTTGGAGTTTTTATCCGGTGCAAAGGGTTCTGGTGGTTCTGTGGTGCCTTGTTAATGCTATGTTTTGGAATCATGTTGTTTTTTTGGTGTATGGGTTTCTGGATGCATGTGATCCAGGGATTCTTTTCGGTTTTTTAGTGGTGTTGATTGACGTCTCGATGATGGAATCCACAGACTGCCCTCATCCACTCTACTCTGCCCCCCTGGCATAATTCTTATGAGCTGACACTTTGAGTGGGTCTACAACAACAGTCTAAAAGGAATAAAAGGGTTGTTCTCTAGGAATTGCATTATTGGGATCTTTTTAATTTGAAACTAGTTGTTGAAGATGGGCTACAAGGAAGCTCAAGAATTTTGTAGCGTGCTCCATAGACATGAGGAATTTATCAATAACAACATAACCTCAATTTTCTCAATAACCACCAAAGTTCATGATAATGAACATTAGTGTAGCTCTCATAATGCTTTGGTCATGGACATGGTTCAATAGAAGAAACAAATCCAAGTGTTGGAAGCAGAGTGCTCCATGCTAAGAAACATGGTATGCAATCACAATAAAGGCTCACACTTAAGTGCCTCTAATTACAGAATGTCAGTCAACTCAACTCAACTCAAGAAGACCTTAAGGAAGAAGACACATTGCATCAAATGATGGAGGACACAGAGCTAGGTAATCAAGATTCACACCCTATCAATATTAAACAAATTAAGGCATCAACAAATATGTCTTACATTGGTTTTTATGTTATGTAAATCAATAATTATATTAGGTGTCTCTTTTAGAGTATATACTAGTAGGAATTTTCTAAAAGCTACAACAAAGGATGATCTAGGAGTATTTGTTTTTGACGTATTTTGGCATTTCCGATCTTAGTCCATGACAACTTTCTTTTTGTACTTCCTTGATGTTCAGCTTAGCTCGAACTCTTTATAATATAAATTTACCAATTTCTATTTTTAAAAAAGATTTCGTAAACCTTTTCTCAATATCCTCGTATTTTTGGGCTTCATCATTTTCTCTTTTAAATTTTCCATATTTCTCTTTAAGTTTTGATAGCTTGCAATAATTATAAGATTCCTTAGACATTTTCTCAATATTTTTGTTGTATTTTTGGGCTTCATTGTTTCCTCTCTTAAACTCTCCATATTGTTTTTGTAGTTTTACTAACTTTGCATGTGCTTGTTTGGTAATTGTAACCACCTATACGAACTTCCATGAAACTTTATTCATCTCTTTAGTTTTTTTTTTTCACAAAAATTTCACAATGAACTTGTACCTTGCATTCTTTCCTTTCTAGTTCTTGACATTTCTAAGTACTTCTTTGTATTATTCTTGATGTGGTAACAATGTTCTTTCTTTGATCTTGATGTGGTAACTCTTTTTTTTGGGTTCCTAACATTGTTTAGGTATTTAATTAAAGTGAATGTACAAGTCCTCATTCCTCTATGACCTTTCTTCATTGGTTTGTATCTCAAGTTTTTCATAATGATTTTTTGTAGTTTTCTCACATATTCATACATATATTTTGGCAATTAACTCTTATTACATCACTTCTTTTACTATTATTCTATGTGTTGTGAATGGTCCACTCTATACTTCATTCTCTTTCTCTTTATTTTCAAGTGTTTTACATGTTATTGTTTTGTGTGTTGTGCTTCCATTATAGTTAATTGTATCAGGAGCAAATTTACAAGAAGATTTATAGAACATGTTTGGATTCTATTCAATAAAAAATTTCTCATGTGCCATGCACTATATAGCAATAGATGCACAAAAATGCAACAAATAGATAAGACATGCGACATGTCATAACATTCTATAGATAATGTGGGAAAGTTATCTTTGCCAATGCAACCTTTATGTTTTTTCTTTGTATTTTAGTTGTGTAGAAAAATATCATATATACTTTAAAATACAAAGGTTGTGAACTACTATAAACTCTTCAAATAACAAGTCGATAAATGTATTAAAATATAGGTTAACATGTCTTAAGACAATCAAAGACTTTGAGAATTGAATGAAAAATAATCAACAACAAAGTGTTTATACATTAGCTCACACTCTAAATCACAAGATATGTATTAAAATTGTGATATGTATCATATGTGCAAAAATTGGAAAATCAATTAAAATTTTATATTATTTTTCCAACCACGTGTAATAAATTAGTAAGCCATTTAATGTGGTTAAAGTCTTCGTTTCCTCCTTGGCAGTTACAAGTTTGAATCTAGCGAGGCATAGGCTATGTACACCTCCATAGACTAAGCAATCAAATTGCTACATGGAGGGGGACCTCATTCCACAAAAAAAGAGGTCACATGCATTAATTTGGCATCTAGCTAAGTTGTGACCTTAAATTATTATTATTATTATCATTATTCATCGCTTCTTTGTAATTATAGCTTTTCCAATTTTCTCTCGTGCACTATAATATTTATTTTTAGTAATATTTCATTGGTTATGTGTCAAGAAACATTTGGCCTAGATTTTTGTTCAACATTCCTCAAATAATAATTGTTTTGCTTTTAATTGTCATCATAACGCCAAAGGAATTTACATGTAACCTTGTGCCATAGCTTCTTAGTAATTGTTTTTTGCACAATTGCAATGTGATTTTAAATGTACAAACAACAAATAAATCATGTACTTCTAAACACAATGTAATCTTAATGTACAAACAATAAATGTACAAGAAAGGACAACATCATTGAAAATACTAAATGCAACAATGTCTAGAAATATTGTGACAATCCACCTTCTACATTCCTCACACTTGTGAGCAAAGTTGTTGCATCATAGATCTGCTATAAATCTATATCCACAAACCAATATTGTGGATAGGTTGTTGGTTTGCACCAATTTGAGTAGGTTTGAAACAATAAGTGTGCTCACAACACACATGTGAGACAACAATTCTCATGTGTGCCCCTAATACATACAATGAGTAATCCATATGCCAATTGGTAGTCTCGCGTGTGTTTGCAACTTATGCAAGTCTACATTAATGCATTGCTAGGATATGTTAACCTATTTAGGTGTCCATTATTGACCTATGTATTAAAAAAATTGTGTTGAAATTGATGGGATTCCAATATTGGTATCAACAATAATTTGAAAGGAATTTATAATGTTGATTGTCCATTGTCAATAGAAAATTTGACATCAAAGTTGAGTATAATAAATAATGTCAATTTTCGATTCCTATGGATCTCTAAAGCACTAAATGGGAGATTTAAGAATAAGAGTTCACGAAGGTGATGTAATAGCAGTTGCAATAACTTCTATAGGTGCCAACTTTCAATGTGAACATTTCACATAAAGCCTAATGAATGCATTGTCAATGACTATCTATATCCTAAAGGAGGAAGTGAACATATCACTATCACTAAAATTGGATGGTGTCAAATTATACTAATCATTGATAAAAAAACATTTCAATGTCCATATATTTTTAATCCAAATAAATTTTAGGATATTAATAATGAAAATTTCAACACTCTTCACAACATGACATCAATAACCCTTAAACGCCTACCATCCTACCTTAATATCAAATATTTTTTAATATTTTATAAAAATGTCTTGAATATCATGTTTTAACAACAACAATAATTTAATTTTAAAATTAGAGTTATCATAACTTTTGTCACACTCTTATATTTTAGATAGAAAAAAGCTTTGGATTCATACAAATATTCATTTATTTTTCCTTTTTACATCAAAGAGGTTATACTTGTACATGATTTTAAGGCTCTTTCCCTTTGTTTTAGAAACGAAGATTCTAAGATTTATTCTAAATAAAAAATAAATATAAATATATATATTTTAAATGTTAATCATCATTATCATTATAAATATCATATTAAAATAATAATAATAATTTTATTTAACATTTAATTTAATATAATTATATCTTTATATAAAATATTAAAACAAATATATATTTTAATATAAATATTATATTATCATTACTATAATAAAGTTAAAATTTAACTAAACATCAAATCGGTATAAAACTTGTTTGATCATAAATATTTTGATTGTCCCGGGGTGACAAGAGTGGGAGGGGTCATCATTTACCCACGAGGAAATCAAACATTCTTCTTTCACTGGAGCCTTGGAATTGCATCCAATAATCAAGCCGAAGCTTATGCTCTGTATCAAGGCCTTCTCCTTGCTAAAAATATGAGCATCCACTCCCTTTCGGTCATAGGCGACTCTAAGATAATTATAAATCATGCACGCAAAGGCTCCCATCCCTCGAATATTCACTTAAATTCCATACTCCAACGAATCTCGGCAATCATCAAACACTTCTCCAATATTTCCGTCTTTCATGTCCTTAGATGCAACAACCAAATGGTTGATACCCAAACAAACTTGGTTATTGCTCTAGAGCTAGGTTCGTTAGTAGTCAATGGATGCACGCAATGCAAACCCATCCCATGATCTAGTCACTCATCTGAAAAGCACTTGACACTTGGCAGCCAGCTCACCTGCCTGCTCAGCGCGACACATGGGCTTTGAATCTGACATGGGTCGTGAACTCTTCCCATCATAACACCTCTCCCCTGATCCCATCACTTTGCACACTTGACACATGCATCTGGGCCTACAAGTGACTTCACCTCACCTCTCGCCACCTTGATGCTCCCTCCCTCACCTCAACGCGTGTCACTCTGCACAATTTATCCATCTCCCTCGACTTGGGAGGTCACTTCGACATTCTTTTGGCTGCTCCAAACCATGGCAACAAGACTCAGAGTGGGAGGAACTCGCTCAGCATGACTCCATGGGCGTACTATGCATTGAATTTCGTTGATGCGAGCAGTACCAGGATCATCAGAGGGTTTGGCTGCAGCTCGTGTGTTCATCAAAAAAGGGAAATAAGAATTGTTCTTTGAATCTAGCGAAGGTGATGGAGCATATCAATGGACGTATGGCTCATTTCTTAGGCCTATTCCATACTCCATAGAACAGAGCGGATTCCATTCCCCCTTCGAATAGAGATACAAGCTCTCGCATAATTCAGTTAGACAACGAAAGGAAAATCAACAAAATGAGAAGGAGCCCAGGCAACCAACGCGCCATCTCAGTGGAAGAGCACAAGGAGTTGGTTAACACAGTACAAAACCTGCAAATTCAAGTTAGAGCCCTTTCAACTCAAGTCTTATCCATAATAGAAATCACTATTCAACACCGGGGAGAGCAACAAAGAACCAAGGATGAATGTGAGGCGCTAAGGCAACAGATAGAAGCTCTTCAGTTTGTGGCTGGACCTGTTTCGCCTTCAGCCTCCCCATCTTTTACTATAACCATCTCCAATGAAGCTTCCTCTCCAGGACCTGGACCGCGACTTGATCTAAATTTGCGGCTTTCGGCAGAAGAAGAACCCCGAGCACCGGATCAAAACAATCTTTAAGTGTATGATCTTCACTGTAAAAGCTCAGGTCGACTTTAACATAATGGAAAGTACTACCCCCGCTCACCACTTTCCACTGGAAACTTACAAAAGGGAATTTTTTATTTACAACTCATACAACATAGTTTTTGTACTTCTCCTGCAATTATTCACAACTCTTTTAATATAAATTTTCTTTGATTTCTGTTAAAAACAAAATAAAAATACTTTGATTGTATTTTTTTATTAAACTCTTATAAAATACTTTGATTTTAATTTTTATTAAACTCTTATTTTTCACATGGATAAAGACTTTGTATTCATAAAAATATCTTGTTATTTTCCCATTTTAAACAAAACACGTCGCACCTTTTTACTTATAAAATACTTTTATTAAACTCTTATTTTTCACATGGATAAAGACTTTGTATTCATAAAAATATCTTATTATTTTCCTTTCCCATTTTAGACCATACAAGTTGTAATTTTGCACGATTTTAAGTCTCTTCACCGTGTGAAGATTCATTATTATTTTTGTGTATTTTTATTTTCTACATAAATTAATAGGGATATTTATTTTCTTCTAATTTTATGGAAAGCACTTTGTAGTTGTGTGTGATTTTAAGGATCCTTCTCTTAGTTTTTTTTTACTTATATTTCGATTTTTGTTGAGTAGGTGGATACATGTGATATGCATCGCCTTGTTAATCATGTAAGGTTAGGATCTTTACTTTGGTGGTTATGGGGATTTATTATACCTGCCGGTAGGATATATAGCGATTGATAGTAAGTCAAAGGCTATTGACTTAAATTATTTTTTTAGATTATTAAAGTTTTTATAATGTTTTAAATAAATTTTGTACTAAATTGATTTTTGTAAAATTTAGAAATATTTTTTAATTTTTTAAAATTGTTATTATTATTTTTTAATTGGTGGAAATTGTTGATTTGATAAATTTTCTCTGGACATGACATTTACAATAAAAATAATAATAATTAAATTAGCACAACCATAATTACGTGGCTGATTAACGTCGAAAGGCATATTAAAACAAAATCTTCCACTGGCGACCGCTGGTGATGCCAACACAGAAAAGCGGATTCCAAACGTCAGCAGAAACATGAAATGCCAAGATCTTACCACTCTGTGCGAATACCTTAATATTTTTTAATCAGGTAGACGTGGCAATAAATTAGTGAACACTGTAATTTTTAAACACGATTAGGTAAATGTAAAAAAGTAAACATATAAACGGATGTCTTTATAACAGCTCGGAAGTTAATGAATAAATCAGAGTCATTCATTTATTGTGACAACTAAGAATATTCTAGGCATATTTAATCTCGTCCATAAAAAACGTATTAAGAACTAAAAACCTATTAAATGTGCCCATTACCCATTGCGTAATTAAAAAATTAAATAAAAAACATAAAATTTACAGGTAGTACTTCATTACTCCATCTCTCGCTATGAAATTAAATGGGAAGAGACATGCGTACGGTGTACCCTCCTCACATGGGTTATCAAAATACTTGCCAACTCCTTTTCGGTCGTCCATATTGAGAGCTATGGGGCCGTGCAAACTTCTCGTTTTCACTAACTAAAGTTAGAAGCCAAAAAGTTAGTACTAAAGCATACCAATGGGTTGGTTGGTTACATTCAATTCAGCAAGCCTTTGGACATATGGATGGCTGTAAAATTAAAATTAGGACAAAATTAATTTGATTCTCTGGCAATTGAAAATACATTTTTAATTGTATGTTCAATTCGTTTCATATTGTCTATGTATACCTTTTCTTATATCATTGTTTTTTTATTGTCGGCTTACGGAATCATAGTTTGGTAAATCCTCATATCATTTCATTTTGGAGTGTTTAGTATTTTTCAATATCAAAAGAATATTATTGGTTTTTTTTTATATTTTTAACTGATATGATTAAAGATGTTTAATAATCAAGTTATCCATACAACATTTAATTATATAAAAAATGATTGGTCCATAGCTAAATAAAAGAAAAAAAATGTGGAAGTAGCACCAAAAACCCAGAGCTATATGTAAATGATGAATGTCCTTTTTAATAGTAATAAATTTCCCGTCCAAATCAATGGTCAAATAAGCTACACTCCATGAGGTCGTGGACACAATTTTAAGTAATCTTTTGCATTTATAAATTTTATTATTTTAAAATGTGGAAAAAGAATTACATAGAGATAAGTATGTTTATCAACTACTTTAATATGTTATTAGTCCCTGCTGTAGGCATAGAGGGACTATAGCTATCGATAATTTGTTGACTACATATTAGTTTGTCCTTTGATCAGAAATATTTGCATAATACCTATTGTTGGAGCTAGGGAACTAAAAACATAGATTTTTATATAATAAAAAGTATCATATATGTAATGATCTGATTGGATAAGAGATTGGAGGTCTTATTGCCAGCTTTGCTATTCCCAATGTTTTATATGGCAACATATCCAAACTTTTTATCATATACAGTCTTTTTGAATCATATATTTTTCCTATGTATTGCTTGAAGGTGGATTAATGCTAGCATTAGTTCGAATGTTTGTATTAGCATTTTCTGCTAGTTGAATATATCCCTAAGTTTTTATTTGTACTAATCATATTGAAATGTTTTGATATCCAAGTTTTATAGTGATCAAGAATTCCAAAGTTTATAACATCTTTGCCGCATGTATTTGTATTGAAATGTATTGACACTTTTTTTGAGGTGCTTGAATAGGCCTGACAACTTAAATATTTACATGACGTGAGATCCTCCAACATGTCTGGCAACTTAAATGTTTGCATATTGCAAGGTCCTTAGACAACCTGACAACCTTAAATGTTTATCTAAATACGCTTCTCGGAGCACATTTTTCCTTGAAATTTTCCATACAATGTTGTAGTGATTTTGCACAGTATTGTTGTCCACCGCCAGTTGAATAGGCATTGTATGTTTCATCATTCTTCTACTTTTGCAATGCAATTTCGTCATCGTTGAAGCTACATACATTGTTTACTGGTTCGGTGAGTGCTTCTTCTTCGCTAGTTCATCGGTTGCTGCTTGTTGTTGTTTTGTTCGCGATTCGACCTGTGCTTTTGCCTTTCATCGTTTCGGAGTAAGTTTCCATGCCATAGTTTCATTTTCTATTCCTTGTTTTCTCTTCAGTGTTTGCAGTTTGCAAGTAAGAATGTTTGCTTATTTCTAGTGGCATGGTCGTCATATGTTTCCAGTTCCTTCTGTGCTTTGCCTGCAGTTTCGTAATCATTGGAGATACATATGTTGTTTACTGGTTCAGTGTTTGTTGCTTGTTTGTTGGTTTGTGGGTTGTTGGTTGTGTTTGTTTGGCTTGGGCTTATGCTTTGGGGCCCTAGGGCTACAATTCGCCCTGTTCGTGCTTTCTCGTTGGTTTGGTGCTTGTTGTTTTCTTTTGTTTGATTCGGCCTTGTAGGGTTGGGGCCCAGCGTCGGTAGTTGTAGCTGTTGTATTTTTTTTTGGATTATTATTGTTTTTTGGGCGCTTTACGGTGTTCAACCCATGCACCCACGAGTCGACATGCAATTGTGTTATTTGCCATGTCTACCGAGTTCGATATCTATTCTGCTGTGAGATTTTTCTGGTGCTTCAGTGATGGCATGAAAGAAAATAATTACATGCAAAATTGTTCGAGAATTACATGTGAAATTGCAATATCCGCTGTTTTTTTGTTAAAATAAAGCATATGCAGGCTGTATTTATAAACCATGTATGGTCAGATGTGCCCATATGACATTACATGTTCTTTGTCCTCTACACAGACTGGTGTGCCCACGATACAATTTGTCTTGTACTTGAGATATGATATGTACAACAAAGATTCTGCAAAATTATATTTCTATGTCTGGAAGCATATTTGGGTAGTTTTCCACGGAAAACCAAAATCTTGGATCATGGGCACAACAGTCTGTGTAGAGGACAAATAACATGTATTCCCATCGGTGGAAGCATATCTGGATACTTTTCCATGGAAAACCATAAATTGTTTAGCTACGACCATGTAATTTCGTGATATTTTGTGGCTTGTAATATATTTTGGGCAGGGAAAAAAAATTACACATTTACAACTATGGATGGAGAAGCGCAAAGGTTCATGTTTCTGCCTATCTTGTAGCCTATTCATTGAGTCTCTTTTACTGTATGTACATATCACTTGTTCTTCGGTGCATACCGGCTTCCATTCATGTTCATTGTATTTTGTGCGTTCCCACATTCAAACAAACAGAATAGATGGACAAAACGACAGAGTCTTGATTGCATCGGTTGAAGATGATATAGAAAGTTGCATGCTTGTACTGTTATTTCATATTGCGTTGTTTTGTATTTCATTTATTGTCAGTATATGTGTTCACCTAGTTTATTGTATGTAGATGTTGCGTACCTTCCTACATGATAATTTATCTTCATTACATGCCTTCTTGCATACTAACCTACTTCATGTCCGTTGTGTTTTCGCTGCATTGCTACATTTAAACAAACAGAATGGCCGGAAATGACGATGGACTCTTTCGCGGGTAAATAGCCCTATTTCTCTTTCTTTTACATGTCTGTCTTCATTATAACTTATCTTCATTACATGCCTTCCTACATACTAACCTACTTCATGTCCATTGTGTTTTCGCTGCATTGCTACATTTAAACAAACAGAATGGTTGGAGAGGACGATGGACTCTTTGGCGGGTGAATAGACCCGTTTCTCTTTCTTTTACATGTTTGTCTTTATACTAACTTGCCTTCACGTCCATTGCATATTAGACTTGAAAACGATGGCTTGGCAGCAATGGGCCTTTTTGCCCTCCCTATTTCTACTTTTTCCATTTTCTATTATCCCTTTTGTTTTCTAATTGCTCTGCTTAGTGGTCTTTCCAAAAATGCCTTGGTGCGCCAATTGGCAGACTAACAGTTTCACATCTATGGTCGCGCTTCTACCTTATTCCATAGTTACCCACTTTGTCGATTGTGGGTGCCAGGATGGCAGGTTCAAGATTTCTCCCCTGGCTTTCGAGGGTCCACGATATACATATTGGCCGTGGTGCCCCGCCCTCACGCCCTGTTTACTGTTACACATTTTTCCAGTTAAAAAAATTAGATGCATACAATTTTACGGTTATTTAGTCCTTCTGATGGACAGTATACAATGCACATGCTTGTTTAGTCCTGATGTTCATCTGTACATGCTTGCATCAGAAAAAGTTGGACTAGTGACATGGGCATGAGCAGTCAGTCATCCCAGACATCAGCAGACTGGCAAGGCCAAAGGTAAATATGCATATGCTCTGCTCTTACTATGTTTACCAAACAAATATCATCGGCTATATATTCATCTATGGCATGGTGAATATGCTGATGTCATCTGCAATATATGATTTGCAGTGCACAAGAAGTATCAACAAGTACAAGCGAGACACTGAACGTACCACATGTTCCGCATAATAAGAGGTGTGGCTGCAAAACTCTGGCTCCATAGTTCATCGAAGCTATGCATGTACTTGTAGATTTATGTCAGTGAAATAAGAATACAAAAAATAAATAAAAATGCACACTACCATTCACTTTAGTTTTCCTGTTCAAAATTTGTCACCAGGTCTAGAGTTGTAACACACAAAGCACTATCAATAGAGGGTTTGAACAACCGTTGAACTGGACAAGTGTTTTTCAGGGACATAATGGTCGTTTATAGCACCTACTTGGACAAGGCAAACAAAATTAGATCCTTTATGCGTGCTGACATGACAGACAAGGAGGCCATGATGACAGTGACACTGACTATTCCTACACAACTTGTCCAGAAACATGAAGAAAATATATTGCCAGGTAATGGGATATCCATTACAAATTTTAATATATTGCCCAAAATAGTATATGACCATGGTGATTGTGATCGAATTATTTCGCTCAACAAAACAAGTGTTGTGGAAAAAATTCCCGCTGTTTGTTTAGAATATCGTTTCGTCTCGGATGTGACTATCAGCCAGCTTGCACAGAGCACTGATATTTACCCAATCAGAACGATTGGCGCTGTTGTCACATTGGTGAGAAAACTTGTCTCACAACACATTCCCCATATAAAGGATGGAGAGTCGGACAATGACAAGGCAATGGTACCGCTTTTCATATCCAGTTTTGTCCTTTACTTTTGCATGTGCATGTATCTTGGGTAAGTTACACAAATATTGCATTGTTCCATGTTGCAGCTGCAATTGTTCGATACCTATTCAAATTTGTTTTCGTCAATGGAGCAACAATTGCATAAAGGGTAGATTCCACTTATGCTCTTCAAAAATATAACAAAGAAAATGGATGTTAGAGAAAGGATCTTTCAGACAACCTAGGCAACGTTTGTAACAGAGTTGCGAGTAGATATAGTACAGGATCTAAAGAAACTAGCTAGCTCTACAACTGTTGTGCGTATACGTCCACAAAATCATCCTCACTTTGCTTATACAAATAACCTTCAACAAATTTCTGCGGCTTGTTTTATTTTATTTTTATTTTTTTAAGGGGCCGGGGGGGGGGTGCAGTTGTGTATTGTATTGTTCAATGTATTAATTCCTATGCTCGCGTTCCCAGGTTGAAGGTGTTTTAGTTGCAACCAATGCGTACTCGACCCCCTTTGAACCTGTATGTGTGAAATGCAACTCTCCTGCTTCTGCCTCCACTTTGATAAGTGGTGATACGATTGATTGTCTTCAATGCAGTGAAAAATGTCCATATATATATGGACATTGCCTCAATGCTGCCATCCGAACCGTGGGAAACACAACCATGCATTGTACGGTTAGGCAGCCTCTATTACAAAATGTGCTTCCTAAGTTGGCAGAATTGTCGTATGAAACGTATCTACAGAAAAAGGCAAGCAGTGTCTACATGCTGCAAGACCTTCAGATACACAACAAATTCACCTTAAATGAGGACAATGCAATTTTTCATATCGGATGAAGAAGGGAAAAAAATAAATATATCAAACTTTGGCAGGAAATGAAAATACCTCATGTGTCTCTGTAATATTTCTTCAACATCCAGATGAATGTTCGTCGGGCTCGACTACTTGGGATTGCATGCGCATAAGATTGTTCAGTCCAAAAATGGAACGCATGGCAGCAAACCCCATATATCCCATGGCCCCAGTTATTTTCTACTGGGAACATATACCAGATGTAATAGAAAACGAATGCAGCGACGTCTTTTCTTTGTATATCAAATTGTTTGATGCAAAGGTCGATGCGTCCTGCTCTATGGAACCTTGTGGGAACTTGTTTGCGGCCTGTTTGGAGTTTAGTTGGTTCTTGGTTGTATGCTTCATCTGTCAATTTGTATATCGTGTAACTCCAATTGTTGTTTGGAGGATGAATTGAATTTTTTAGCCAGTTGGCCTGCAAATCCGCCTGATAATTTCTATGGCGCTGTGACGCACATGTAGTATGTGGCTTGTTTTAGCATTTTTCCTTAATCGATGAACTTGGTAAAATTAATCTCCCAGTATAATTTGAAATCAATGAATATATACCGTGTGAAGTGCAATTGTGCTATCATATCAACAAGAGGCCCTTAAAATTCAAATTGGTCATTGTTATGCTTGTGGTGATAGAATTTTAAAAAACTTTCTTTTGTTTCTGTAACACACCCACTATCAAAATTTTAAAAAATTTCGGATTAATCTCCCTCAAGTGAGAAATCTCCAGAAACCGGCATTTGCGAAATACCAACCCCTGGTGAAATATCGGGATTCGGGGTTTCTAATGTCAAACTCATTCACCCCTATGACTCGCGTTCCTCCGAATTCCGATGCGCTCCTCACGCATTAGCTTCCTAGGCCAAGCCTGTGGTTCACTGCCTTTACGGCCGTGGTCTTACCTCCTTTCGGGGCAACTCCTATCGGGGTTTTGGGTTTCCTGAGGTTGCAATTCACGAGTCCTCGGAACTCGCGATTCTCCGATCCCCGATATGCCCCTAACGCTTTAGCCCTCTAGGCTAGCTCTGTCCTCATGTGACCTTCTACCATATGTCCATCACTCTATAACTACCCATCGGGGTTTCGGGGTT
>ML782812.1:151991-166298 GCA_009831015.1 Picea engelmannii
GTAATAAATTCAAACTATCATTTACATTCATTGACCTCTTCCTGCAGGTCCATTTACAACACATATTCATACTTATGAGTTTTGCCATAGTCCTTGGCCAGTTCAGTTATATTTACAATCTGGGGGAAACAGGGTGTTACAGTTTCCTTCATTTTAAAAAAAAAAAGTGATTTAACATCCTTTGATAATTTTATGTAATTAAATTGTACAATAACAGTATTTAATATTAATAATTTAGTATTTGAAAATAATGTTTTTAAATAATGTTAGATAGGACCGTAAACAATCGCAATCTTGAGCCCGCCAGTCCTGGAGTCCTTCTGTCAATTTGTATGTCGCGGAAATCGGAGTGTTGTTTGGAGGACAAGGGAAAATAGAAGTGCAATGTTGAGCCAGAGAGCCCGCAACTCCGCCTATCAATTTGTATATTGCGTAACTCTCGGTGCTATTTGTAGGACACAGATCAATAGAGGCTCAATTTTGAGCCCGCCAGCCCGAGAACCCACGATCCAAAAAATGGCTAAGTATGGAATGAGGGATCCGTACATGCTCTATAAAATCTCATGTCCATACTTTATAAAAGTACATGTTTAGTATGTATTGGTCGTTTCTCAGAAAATTTCTAGGTGTGGAAGTTGGCAAATGCACGTGTTCAAATTTCCACTTACTTTTATATCACTAGCCCGACCGACCGCTTCCCCGTTTCAAATTGTACAAAATTTCTTCTCTAATTAAACTGTGCAATGTCAATATTTAATATTAATAATTTAGTATTGAAAATAATGTTTTTAGATCATGTTAGATAGTTCTTAGGGATTACCATCCGTAAACAATGGCAATCTTGAGCCCGCCAACCCTGGAGTCCGTCTGTCAATTTGTATATCGCAAAACTCTGAGTGTTTTTTAGAGGACACAGAACAATAGAAGTGCAATGTTGAGCCAGCCAACCCGCAGGTCTGCTTGTCAATTTGTATATCATGGAATTCTTGGTGCTATTTGTAGGGCACAAAACAATAGAGGCCCAATTTTGAGCCCGCCAGCCCAAGAACCCGCGATCCAAAAAGTGGCCAAGTATGAAATGTGGGATCTGTACATGATCTATAAAAATCTCATGTCCATACTTTATAAGAGTACATACTTAGTTTGTATTACTCGTTTTTCGGAAAACTTCTAGGTGCGGAAGTTGGCGGATTCACGACTTTAGATTTCACTGACTTTTATATCGCCAGCCCGATCGACCGCTTCCCCGTTTGATATTGTAATAAATGAATATAAACTGGCCCAAGTCCAATTGTGCTATCACATCAACACGAGGCCCTTAAAATTCAAATAGCCCGCAAGTCCGCTTGTCAACTTGTATATCGCGAAACTCTAGGTGCTATTTGTAAGGCACAGAACAACAGAGGCCCAATTTTGAGCCCGCCAGCCCAAGAATCCGTGATCAAAATAGTGGCTAAGTATGAAATGAGGGATCTGTACATGCTCTATAAAATCTCATGTCCATAGTTTATGAAAGTACATATTTAGTATGTATTACTCGTTTCCTCCAAATGTTGTTTGGAAGACACGGAACAATAGAAGTGCAATGTTGAGCGAGCCAGTCCTCAAGTTCGCCTGTCAATGTTTATATCGCGAGACTCTGGGTGCTATTTGTAGGATACAGAGCAATAGAGGCTCAGTTTTGAGCCCACCAGACCGAGAACCCTCGATGCAAAAAGTGGCCAAGTATGGAATGTGGGATTCGTACATGCTCTATAAAAACCTCATGTCCATACCTTATAAGAGTACATACTTAGTATGTATTACTCATTTTTCAGAAAACTTCTAGCTGTGGAAGTTGACGGACTCACGACTTCATATTTCAATTACTTTTATATCACCAACCCGACCAACCGCTTCTCCATTTGATATTGTCATAAATGAATATAAACTGGCCCAAGTCCAATTGTGTTATAACATCAACACGAGGCCCTTAAAATTCAAATAGTCCGCAATTCCGCTTGTCAATTTGTATATCACAAAACTCGGTGTGCTATTTGTAGGGAACGGAACAACAAAGGCCCAATTTTGAGCCTGCTAGCCCGAGAATCCATGATCCAAAAAGTGGCTAAGTATGGAATGAGGGCTCCATACATGCTCTATAAAATCTCAAGCCCATACTTTATAAAAGTACATATTTAGTATGTATAACTCGTTTCTTGGGAAAATTTCTAGTCCAGAACTTGATGGATACACGTGTTCAGATTTCCACCCATTTTTATATCACCATCCCAATCGAGCTCTTCCCCGTTTCATATTATACAAAATTTTTGGAATGCAAGTTTTCGAATACACAGGTTTTTCTTTGAAATAAGATATTTAACATCCTTTAATAATTTTATGTAATTAAATTGTACAATATCAATATTTAATATTGATACTTTAGTATTGAAAATAATGTTTTTAGGTAGTGTTAGATAGTTGATAGGGATCACCATCCGTAAAAAATCACAAGCTTGAGCCCGCCAGCCCTAGAGTCCATCTGTCAATTTGTATATGGCAGAACTTCGAGTGTTGTTTGAAGGACACGAAACAATAGAAATGAAATGTTGAGCGAGATAGCCCGCAAGTCTTCCTGTCAATTTGTATATCGTGGAACTCTTGGGTGCTATTTGTAGCACACGGAACAATAGAGGCCTAATTTTGAGCCCGCCAGCCCGAGAACCCGCGATCCAAAGATTGGCTTAAGTATGGAATGCGGGATCAGTACATGCTCTATAAAATCTCATGTCTGTACTTTCTAAAAGTACATATTATGTATTACTCATTTTTTTGGAAAATTTCTTGGAAAGGAAGTTGGCGGATTCACGTATTCAAATTTCACTTACTTTTATATCACCTGCCCAACCGATCACTTCCCCGTTTCATATTGTACAAACCTTCTTGTCTAATTAAATTGTACAATATCAATATTTAATATTAATAATTTAGTATTGAAAATAATGTTTTTAGATAATGTTAAATAGTTGATAGGGATTACCATCCATAAACAATCGCACTCTTAAGGTCGCCAGCCCTGGAGTTCGTCTGTCAATTTGTATATCACGAAACTCCGAGTGTTGTTTGTATGACACGAAAGAAAAGGAGTGCAATGTTGATCGAGCTAGCCCACAAGTCCACTTGCCAATTTGTATATCGCGAAATTTTGGATGCTGTTTGTAGGCCACGGAACAATAGAGGCCCAATTTTGAGCCCGCCAGCCCGAGAACCCGCGATCCAGAAAGTGGCTAAGTATGGAATGCAAGATCCGTATATGCTCTATAACATCTCATGTTCATACTTTATAATACATATTTAGTGTGTATTGCTCGTTTTTTGGAAAATTTCTAGTTTCTCTTTTCTCTCTGCTTTCCCTTTCTTTACTTACTTGTTTTTTGAAAAATGTCTAGGTGCGAGATTTGGAGGATTCACATCTTTAGATTTCCATTGTTACTTTTATATCACCAGCCCGACCGAACGCTTCCCCGTTTCATATTGAACAAAATTTTTGAATCGCGGGTTCCTGGATAGGCGGGTTTAACATTGCGTTTCCATTGTTTCACCGCTTGCAACTAGCACCCAGACTTCCGCGATTTACAAATTAGCAAACAACTCCCCCTTCATCTCGTATGATTTCACTTTCTGTTTACTTGGTCCTTTTTTCCAATGTCTCATGCTTTTATATACAGAACCCAAAGTTCAGCAATATACAAATTTCCTTCTCGCCATTGCGCTTCTGCTGTTCCCCTACGCACAAACAAATACCGGAATTCCACGACCTACAAATTGACGGCCAATATCTGTCACTAAGATGCAATATGACCATCGGCCCTTCACGTCTCCTGGGTATATCTTCTGCCCTTTTTCTTTTGTAACCCACCCAACTGCTTTCCATACTTGGGAATTTCTTGCAATCAGTTTCGCGGGTTGGTGGGTGCACGAAATGTACAATGCTTCGTCACAATTCGCCATCACCGCTACCTTCGTACTTGTTTCCAGATATGCAATAATTAAGCTTTAATTCTAGTAGTTCATCCTGCAGTAACCGTTGATATTGTCATTAATGTCCGGAAGGCCAGAGAAGATTTGTCATTACTACGAATTAAACCAAGTTTTGCGCAAAAGTATGTTATCCTTTCCAAGTATTCATTTCAAACACGATGCAATCTGTTTTTGTGCGTCGACGGGTTGGCACCTTTAAGAAATTTCTAATTCTTAATCTCTCTTCATCGTCACCACGACCTTCACACTTTTTTCTAAATATGCAATTAGTGAGCTTTAATGGTAATATCTCATTCCGCATGAACCCTGGAGATTGTCATTGATCAACAAAAGGCTCGAGGAGATGTTCCATTGATATGCATTAAACCATAATTTGTGGAGGGTTATATTATCCATCCCCAATTTTCATTTCAAACATTGTCTCGAGCAAAAGGAAATTCTCGTTAACTTGTGACAACAGTTCTGTCCAGATACATTAAACACATTTGGGCATAATGGCCAGAGGTTCCACTATTCCAGGGCATATTCTTACTACTCATCTCCCTCCACCTAGGAGCAAAAAAGGAGATGGTCCCTTGGTACACAGAGAGATATATTTCAAGCCAAATAAATCCAAGGTAACCCTGCCTACTCAGAGAACCTTCCCAGTTGCATTGATGGCTAACGCGGAGGTTGATGTCATGGATTCCGAGCTGGAAGAATATGATTTGATGGGCAATGATACAACAATGGATGATGGCAATGCAGAGACTGTTTCCACTCCTGCGTCCAAATTGAAATCAACCATAACGGGTGGAACTTCCCGGCTCAGTGATGGCGGTCCTAACAACACCAAAATGAGTTTCAGAATAGAAACCGACGCTGAACGCAATAGCCTCTTTGCAGCGCAAAAGTAGGAATTCCAGAGGTCCAAATTAGTTCATTCTGGGCGAAAGAGTTTCACTGTAAAGAAATTATATGTTGATGCTCCCAGAGATATATTTCAAGCCAAAAAATTATTCACTTGCGGGACTACTGTCCTGTTCTCTGGATATACAATTAAGATCTTCGGGAATCAGGTCTAGAACTCTCACTGCTGCAAGGCATATTTCTACTAGTCATCTCCTTCCACCTAGAATGGACTAATTTGGGCCTCTGGAATTGCACGTGCAACCTGTGTCCCTGAAGTTTTTTTGACTATGCAGAGGCGGTTTCTAGTTGTGTCCTAAGTTTCAGTTAAGGGCTATTCCATTTTCCCTGCAACATTTTTCGTGTTCTTCCTCACGGGAATATTCTGAAAACTATCAATTTTACCACAGGATGATTCATCGAGGAGAAAACTGCAAGGATCGTGCATACTGTGGATCTCGTGCTTGTGTTTTTGGCAGATACGTTCAATGTTTTGGCCCAAAGAACTGGGTTCAATTTCTAAGGATAGATGTACAATACTCTGGTGTTTTTCTATTTTTTTAAATGGATTTTCTATGAAATTTTTTTGCCTTGGAGTCTTCGTTGCTGCTTCTTTTCTGGATTTAACACATGTTCTCATTCGCATGGTTTGGTGGTCTCGTAGTTCTTCGATATTGTGTTTACTTAGGTTATTTTTTCTAAGATGGAACATCTAACAATTATATGACAATGTACTGTGTCAATCCACTAGCCTTTTATGCAAACAAAAAATAGATTACACATAGTTTCAAACCAACGTTCAATTATATTCGTAATGCAGATAGAACATAGCAATACCAATGTACAATCTTGCAGCAAAATCATCATTCTTGTTTCTAGACATGCAGTTATTAAGTTTTAATGCTAACAACCCATAATGCAAGAAGTTTAATACTTAATATGTTACAGTCATGGAAGAATGTATCAAGAACACACTTACACCCACATGTTCCAATAAAATCTAATCTTTAACAAAGCATTTGTTGGCAATTAGTAGAAAATGAAGTTTAAATGCCTTGCTACGCGGCTTGGGGAGCGCTTCCCCTCTCTTTAAATTGGCCCTTTATTGTTCCGTGTCCTACAAGTAGCACCCAAAGTTCCATGATATACAAATTGACAGGCAGACTTACGCGCTGGCTGGCTGAACATTGCACTTCTATTTTTCCGTGACCTCCAAACAACATTCGGAGCTCCGTGATATACCAATTGACACACGGGCTCTAGGGCTGGTGGGCTCAATATTGCCATTGTTTATGGATGGAAAAGTGCTAAAATGAGCCATACCACATTTGCACCACATAACCTCTATCAAAGGGCAAAGCATTTCCTCTATAGTTCTATGTCCTACAAACAACACCCATAGTTCCGCACTATACAAATTGACAGTCGGACTTGTGGGACGGCTGGCTAAAAAAATGACTCGGAGTTCCGCGATATACAAATTGAAAAACGAAGCATACAACCAAGAACCAAGTAAACTCGCGGATCGTATTCCTAGTCGTTGTTTTCAGTGTCCACCAACTTCACACTTCTTTCCAAGTATATATCTTGGTAGGAAAATGGGATATCTGTTATAGATGTGAATATATTGGTCATTTTTTCCCGTCTTCTATACTTGGCCAAATATATGTTTCTCTTTTCCCTGAACTTTGTCATTCTCGTCACTTATTTGTTTTTTCGAAAATGTATGGCTGTGCACGTGGACGAACTTGCGGGTTCACGCTTGCACTCGTGCTCTTATATCACGACATCGACTGACTGCTTCCCTATTCCATACCCAAACACTTCTCCGACCGCGGATTCCTAGTAGGTGGGCTCTAGATTGGATTTCTACTGTTCCATGACCTGCAAACAGTACTGTCACTTCTGCGATATACAAATTTGTTACAGATGTGAAATTCCATACCCAAAGACTTCTCCGATCATGAATTCCCGGTAGGAGGGCTCTAGATTGGACTTCTATTATTCCATGACCTGCGAATAGTACCGTCACTTCCGCGATATACAAATTTGCAACCGGAATTAGATCATACCCTCTTCTGTATTACAGTCTACCTATCATGCCCTCTTTCGTGGTATACATTTTGCACTGAAAACTTCCGATAAATACAATTTAACCCTTGAGTCTTGACGTCTTCTATGGAGCTATTGTCACCCCATTTTGAAGCCCGTCTGTCCGCTTTCCATACTTCACCATTTCTTCAAATTTCTTTGGTGGATTGCTGGTTTGGCAGGTTCAAGAAATATTCAATTCCTAGTCGTTGTTTCCTATGCCCGCGCCCCTTTGCAATTTGCGTGTCGTCGGGTTGGTCCGTTCACAAAAAATTCAATCCTTGCTTCCGAGAACGAGTCTGCCTGACCGTTTTCCTATTCCATACTTGGCCACTTTCCCGGAATTCCACAAATATACAAACCGACCGTTGAACTGCCCCATCATGATCTCTTCCGTTTTACACGTTTTGCAGCCAAAAATTCCGATACATAAAATTTGACCGTGGAACACTCGCCTCTCTTGAGTATCCCCGTAACCGTTTTTTGAATCCCGTCCGACTGCTTTTCAGACCTTACCAATCTTTCCTTGCAATCCCTTGTCTCTGTGACCTTCACACTTGTCTCTAATAAAAGAATTTTTTTTCTTATATATATATACATATCTTGTTTCTAAATATGCAATTATTGTCATTTAATTCTAACAACTCATCATGCAGGAACCATATAGATTGTCATTGATGGGCGAAAGGCTTGAGGAGATTTCATATTAATGTGCATTAAACCAAGATTTGCAAGGGGTTATATTATCCCTTCCGAGTGTTGATTTCAAAATCATGAAATGTCGTTCGCACGTCGTCGCTTTGGCACGTTCACGAAACCTCCAATCCTTAATTGCTCTTCGCCGTACCTGCCACCTTCGCATTTCTAAATATGCAATAAGTAAGCTTTACTGCTAACAATTCATCATGCACCACCCATACAGATTGTCATTAATCAGCGAAAGGCTCGAGGAGCTTTCCCATTCATAAACATTTAACCAAGATTTAGCGGAGAGTTACATTATCGGCTCTTACTTTTCATTTCAACCATCGTCTGGAGAAAACCAACGTTCTCATAAACCTATGGCATCATCTCGACAGAAATTATGTGGAGATACAATGAACATCTTCGGCCATCAGGACCAGAACTTCCAGTGGTCCAGGGCATATTCTTATTACTCAACCTCTGCTGCAGAGAACCAAGTAATTTGGACCTCTGGGATTGCTCATGTAGGCTATGTCCCTGAGGTTTTTGACTGTAAGGACCTGGTGTCTTGGTGTGCCGATAAATTTATTTCAGACAAAAGATTTATTCCACTGCAAGACTGCTCTTCTGTTTCTTTGTCACTCCAGGTCTTCCGCCAGATGTTAAGATTGTCAGAGCCAACATTGATGTTCAGAGGAGAATATTGCAAACAGTTCCTAGCAAAGCATAATAACGGGTTGGACCTCTTGCCCCATATATTGGAAAACCTGCTTCTAGTTCCTGAAGATATTACAAGCTTGCAGGTTAGTTCATTTAGAAATCCATTTCGCGAAATTGCCTGGCTATTTACAAGAATAATGAGACAGGAGTCCACAACAACTGTTTCCCGGATGGATCTTTATATTTTGTATTTCACAGTCAATGAACAAGCCATTTTTTATTGGGGCAAGTTAATTTCCCATGAAATTTGTTCCCAATTGTCAAGCTTCAAAAGGGAAAAGAAATTGTATATGTCGTCCTACTTAGTTTTTGCGATAGCGCATTGCTGTCAGTTTCCACAACTGTCTCTGTCCAAGAATGTCAACTGGGAATTCGACCCAGTAACGTTCTGGTACCAGGCCTTGTGGAAGCACAAGGCTTCCCACTGTTTTTATGAGGTTTTCAATAGCTTCGTGTATGTTTTGAAATTTTTGTTGTTAGGAGAAGATGATCCCCGCATATCTGAATAGGCAACCAGTTTTTTGGACATGAAGGGTACACTCAAACATTTGGATAAATACACTGTGATAAGAATTTTTGGCTCCACGGAAAAACCTTCTCTCCTTCCATGTCACATTACAGACATAATGTTTGTTGCAGAAGTAGCATGACAATATAACTATTGGTTGCATCTATTGCAAAAGAAGAAAAAAAAATAGTTCATTCCTATGCCTTGGAAAGTAGGGGAGTTCGTGTTGAAAAACGTCAATAAAATTAACGAATTCGCAGCGCATTCTAGCATCTTCAACCTGAGATATGCTAAAATCATAAGAGGGTTCGACCCCGATAATATTTTTGGACAACATTTACAAACACTTGGGATTGACGATTGTTTCTTCAAAAAACACCTATCCGAAAATAGAGACACTGGCGACAACGCTCCTGCTTCTGATGCCGATGACCTAGACACAGTGCAAAGCTGCACAAAATTGTACACGCAACAGGGGAAAGGCCCCAGTGACAAGAGTGTTCAATAAGAAAATAACACTAAAAAAAGTACGACATCCCAGAGCATCGCTCCAACGACCCACCACCACAACAAAGCAACTCAGAGTTGTTCAAACGAAGGAGGATATAATGACCCTCCTCACTCAAAAATTGATAGTTCACGCAAGCTTCCAGTAGACAAGAAAAGAAAAAAAAATGTGGGGCAGGCGGAAGAGCCAAAAATTCAGAGTGAGAACATGGAACTTGACACTGAACTGTATAGCATGTTTCGCTACCTTGATCAGCCCGGAGACGCCATCCATCATAGCCGTCCAATGGACATTTCCGATACCAAATTTTTTGATGAATATGAATCCTTCGTGTTCCATAGCACTGTTTTTGACAGCCAGTCCAAAAAATTGATAATTGAGAAAAAAGATGTGAAAAATAAGAAAGGTAAATCTCATTCAGAGCTTAACCTTGCTAACATGTGGCCGTCCCAAATCTATAAACTTCACAACGCAAGTGGAGATGCACTTCATGATTCCATTGGAGGCATCGAGGCCAAGAATGCCAGACTGAAGGACCGGGTCAAGGAATTGGAAGAGGCTTTGATTCCTATGCCATTGCTTGTCAATCCTTTGGCAATAGCCATGCCTCCCACCCCTGTAGCCAAATTAAAATCATCCTCTAGCCTCCTCACATCCTATAGAGGATATGTGGAGAATAATATCAAGACAATAATGGAACAGGTTACCAAGGCGTGGAAAACATCACAAACCATCACTTCCCTTGGAGCCAGGGCACATAGTTTGCTTGAACATTTGCAGGCAGAGTTAAAAGATGAAAAAAAATTATAATTAAAGATGGTCCTTCCTTTTGGCACCATTGTCAACAATATGATAGAAACAAAAACAAGACAATAAGATCTTCCATCAAAAAATTGGATCGGTCAATTAAGTGCATGCTGGAAAGAAAAAGTGAAGAACCTGCATTTCATTGTTCAGTCATGTGAACAAGCCATATCAAAGAAAGATAAATTATTCACAAGGCCGTCAAGAATAAACTTGGCTGGAAAGACCTATGACTTCCAAGACCCCGACTTAATCACAAACTCCTTGCCCTTAACTAGGCAAGAATTCGATAAATAGGTTGATATGTTTAAGGCGTTGTCTCTGGAAAAGTTTTACAACATCCTTGAATATGATCAAGCTCACATCGACGACTGTCTAATCAACTATTCAGTACAAAATGAGGAAATTAATCAGGCTTTGTGTAATCTTTCTATCGACTTCCGGGAATTCGAAAATGATCTTTTCAACATAAAAATCCGAAATGAGATCAACGTCACCCCAATGAGAAGCTACATTGAAGAATGGCTCGAAAGGGAATTGAAGCAGGCCGCCGACGAAAGGCAACAACCAATTGTCAGGATTCCAGCAGTCGTCAACGACATCAATGAAACGACAGCCGTAAGAAAATAGCCAAAGGGCTCATATGTACCATCACGGTAAGTCTACTGATCGCATCCTGCTTTGTTTATCAACCCAGTTATTCCAGTTTTTTAAATAGAAATGTCTAGGCAAACACTTATACCTTTCAATTTTTTTTTTTTGCAGGTATTGCACTATATCTTCTTTCTGCAATCCTGTTTCTTGTATATATTTCTCTAATGGTCTGCGGGAGCCCCAATCCCAGTCTACATGACAAACGCATTGAAATTTCCACTAATATGCAACAAACTTTTATTTTTTATATATTTCAAAATTTTCAGTAGTATGTAACAAACTTTTATTTTTTGACATATTTCAAATAAAATTGTTTTCTTGTCTCCTTTTAAATTTATGTCTTCATACATTTTTATCTTTCACCAGTCTATATGACAAATGCATTTAAATTTCCAAATTTTTTCTTCCACTATGAAAAAATTTGTATTGTGTTATATACTTTCAAAAATAAATGGTGCTCTACATGCCAAGCATCATTTGCTGCATGGAGAAATTTCCAAATTTTTTCTTCCACTATGAACAAATTGTATTTTCTTATATACTTTCAAAAAATAAATGGTTCTCTACATGCCAAGCGTCATTTACTGCATGGATACCACTTGTGCTTCATGCTGCTTGCCACATCTTCGCTGCAGTTTCCTATCTCTCCGCGGGGTCGCACCTTGGCGCTAACAAAATTTTATGCCCCATGTTTCGTGATATACATGTTGAACACAACATTTCCGTGATATACATTTTGCACCGAACACTTCCGTCATTTACTTCCACAATTTACCTTGCTCCGCGGGGTCGCGCCTTTGCGCTAACGAAATTTTATGCCCCATGTTCCGTCATATACATGTTGCACACAACATTTCCCTTGCACATGTTTCGTCCTATATATGTTGCACACAACATTTCCCTTGCACATGTTTCGTGATATACATGTTGCACACAACCTTTTGCACCAAACACTTCCGTCATTTACAATTCGACCCATTTTCCACAATTTACTTTGTAACCCCGTTGGCAGGGACTACGCTGCCAACCTTGTTTTGATTACAATATACAAAAATAAATCTATTTATTAAATAGTTTAAATATATTTATCAAAGGGTTTAATAGGCTATTTTAATTACAATGTATAGAGATAAATATATTTATCAAATACTTTAAGAAGTTAATTTAATTGTTTACTATTAATGTTATAATATTTTCAATAAAGAATGTAACTTGAAAATGTTTATGGTTAAAAAAATATTTGGTTATAATTTTTTTTTATGGAAAATTAATTTTAATGCATAAAAAAATATAATATAATAATTTTTGAAGATCATGAAAATGGTTATTAATGTACATTAAAATTAACTATGGATTATGATGTAAAGAATAGGTAAGGAATTACTTGGTTTTCATAAGAATTTTATTTCTATGCTCCAAAAGCTTTGAGAGAAGTATTTTTTTTTTTTTTTTTAACTGTAACGGATATGGGGTTTATTTAGCTGAAAAGAAAATGGGTCTTTGCCTGAGCGACCCTTATTACAATGATGTCTTCTAGCTGCCTCTACTTATGGTTTACGACATTCTCATGGAATTTGGACGAAGCTTTCATTGTTTACAATTAACAGTCCTTTCATAAGTGAGCTGCCTTTGTTCACCATCTGATCAGCTTCATTGTTTGACCTTCTTAGAATATGATAAAACTTGCACGAATTGAAGTCTAGGTGGACTCTCTTCAATCTGTCCAAGGTTTTGTTTAGGCTGGCGTTGCTAAACCGTGCCTCCATGTTTAAGTTTTTTATTATTATCTCTGAGTCTCCAAAAACTTGAAGGACTTTGAAGCCTTTTTCTCTGGCAATAAGACAAGCTTTGATAAGCCCTAGCAACTCATCTTGGTTGTTGGATTTCTGACCTAATCCCCAGCAGAAACAATCTCTTGTGGTCCCGTTCGGGGAGTAGATGACCCCCCCTGTGCTAGCTACACCAGGGTTTCATTTGGACGCCCCATCAAAGAAGATTGTGGTTATATTTTTAGTCCGCCACCAAGTCTGAAATTTGGCATCATCATCTCTTATACACTAATCTAGTTTGAATGTTTGTGGGGAAAGGAGTTGCTTACTTGGATAAGGCACAAGAGGGATTAGCCTCCTCTTTTCCTCTGGCTGTAACGGGTGAGCCTCTTTAAAATACTGCTGTTGGGCAGCTTCCAGGAGGAAAGATTTAGCTTTTGCAACTACTTGCAATGGGGAGTGTCGCACCTCTTTAAAAATCTGTTGATTGTGTGCCAGCCAAATCTGCCAACATACATATTTGGGGATGGCTGTCCAGATTTTGCGCCAGAAAGACTTGGAGGGAATTCGCTGGGGATAGATACAACTCCAGGAGGCAAAGAGTTCCACAACAGAGTTCTGGGGAGGGATTGTGATCTGAAAGTCCTGTAGCATGAGACCCCATACCTCTTTAGCAAAGTTGCAATCCATGAAAAGATGTTGGGCTGTTTCAGAATTATTGCTGCATAACACACACCTGTGTGGCCCCGTTATGTTCCTTTTCTCTAGATTATCTCCCGTTAGAAGCTTATTGTGCACCAGGGTCCAGAAGAAGAAGTTCACTTTTGGTATGGCTAGCGGTTCCTAAACGTTTTTCCAGAAAGTCGAAGTTTGACTGTTGTTTCTTGAAGCCTGCAATGCATTGTATCCTGTTGTTGTGGTGTATACACCTGTCTTTCCCCATCCCCAACTGTCTTTCATGGTCCTATTGATAGGGGCGACGTCCTCCAACAGATCTTCGAGCATGGATTGTTGCAGTGCTAATCGGGCTGGGATTCCGTGAAAATCCTGTGATGACTGATTTTAAATTAACATTTAAAATTTCTACCAAATCCTACCAAATGTACAGCCATTTCTACCAGATTGATAAAAGAAGAATTATTCCACATTTTCTCAACACTTACGCAAATAAAATTAAAATTTATCAATGAGTAATGCATAAATTCAGATTGAGTACCTTAACTCTGATGCTAATTTCCGTTGTCAGCTGCCTTCCTGCTGCTACCTGCTACACAATCCAGTCCTGTTGCAAACACATAAAAATAATTGCCCAAAACCTCTTGTCCACCCTGCCAACTAGGAAAATGACCTAGCTCCAGGATATCTACAGATATCCTGGCCCTCCGAGCCCAAAACCTCTAGCAACTCGGTGCCTGCCTGATCAATAGGTCACAACCAGCAAATCCTGTGCCTCAATCTGAGCACACCCATCTCACAGCCCCTCTCGGCTCTCTCCCATAGCAAGAAAACAGTCTCCCATAGAATGCCCCCCTCCAACTCCTTCCTTCCTTCCTTATCCCTCCCTTCACCGACACCCTTCCTCCATTAAATTCCTTATCCCTTCATTTAATTACCCTTATCCATTCATTAATTCTCTTATCTTCTCGGGATCCTTATGTGAT
>ML782812.1:176022-216707 GCA_009831015.1 Picea engelmannii
ATCTATAAGGGTAAACCTTAGTCTTTTGTTGGCTATACGAAAATTGTAATAATGAGAGAATATATGAGAGGCATTTAAAGAATGAGATGTTGTGATAGAGAAGGAGGTGTCATCTTAGTTTATACCTGGAGACATAGTGGGTACCAACATAAGTAGGAATATTGAAAGGTTCCCTAGCATGTATGATCAATGTGTAGTGGAAAGGGTTTCAATACTCGACATAAAAGAGTTTAACCCTTTGCTCAACAAGACAATGGAAAACATTTTTTGGTAAGTATTGCTATGGAAAAGGTTGAGCCAAATGATCATGATAAAGTATTTTGTTACAATGAATGGGTGGTAGGGAAATGAAATATTTGGTTAAAGATAATCATGTGATATGGAAAGATGTAATTGAATCATTTCTACCATCGATTTGGAATCATTTGGAATCAATACATTGATGAAAAGATAAGATTTTTTTTTGTTCAAAGCCTTTTTCAAAATTGTTAAAAAGTGATATATAGTTCTAAAGTTAAAGATATAATCATTGAGATTCTTTTTATAATTTAAGAAGTCAAAAGTGCAACACCATATTGAAGTATATGTATTTTTAGAAAACAAAAAAGTGACCAAATTCTAAAAATTAGACTTGAACTGAGATCTTTTTGGGGCAATTTTTTTTGGTTATACATAGCCATCGAAGTCAAAGGCATGTTGTTGGTTTGTAATAGATAAGGAAAACTCTCTTATGAAGATAGTGTTGAAAAATGTCTATTTCTAGCACCTAGATAAATTATTACCTTGTGTTTTTACTTCCTGATAAATAAATTACAACACAGAGAACAAAATATACTAGCCGGAAATAAATAAAAAAACGGAAGCAAAAGGGAAACCAAAATTCACACAACAACACACATAAATCCTGCCCTTCAAATCAACTTTTCATAAAATAATAACTCCAAGCTTACAAGGGCTCCTAAACTATGAAAACTGCCCACTGATAATATAAACAAAAATATACAACAAACTCCTACAACCCAACACCTCTGCCCATATTGTACATCCCTATAGTGGCATAATGTATAAATTGTACACACCCCCGACTGCCTGTACAATGTGTATGTATGCGCCTGTGACTTCTAAACTGCGCATATATACACGCCCCCGACTATTGGTCTGGCGTGTATGTACACGTCCTGGACTCCTGTTTGACATGTATGTATGAGTCATGGACTCCTGTCCGATGCATATGTACACACCTTGAGCTGCCTGCTCAACACATACGGTGCTACTCCGCAGATATGTACGTCATGTACTTGTGGCTGTACCTGTTGTTGCTTCTTCCTTCTCCTTTGGAATCAACTAATATCTAGATGAAATTCTTTCTTGACCTTTGTTGAGATCTCCTTGAGAAAAATTCCTTTGCTCTCTCTACAAGTCACTTACTCCAATAGATCTATCTCTTGTTGTGTCTCTCCCCTTCACCTAGCCTTGTTTTTATAATCTTGAGTTTTGAACGAATCAAACATAACCTTAATCTCCAAAGTGATTAACAGTTAAAATTAATCTCACCTCACTTGAGATAAATGGCTAAGATTCATTTAATTCACCAATTTTAATAACTTTAGCATTCATTAAATTCAACTCACTTTAATTATAAAAAAAACTTTACTTTAATAATTCCTTTAATTAAAGTAAATTACCAAGGTAGAAGGCTTTGGATGAATTCCACACTTCTATACACTTAGACCTATGCGGAAGTACTTATCTGATGTTGCTAACCTCAACACTCCCTCTTAGCGAGGAAGGTACTTCCGAAAGAGCCACCTAGAACTAGTTGTCCCTCTGATATTGACATAATATGCCACACATCATCTTGCACCATATCATCCTGATAAACTTGATGGTATGTTGCTTCCTCGATGGTGTTACTTGTTAGTGCCATGAAGTTTGGAAATGATCCAGGTGGATATTGGTGGCCACCTACCTATTCCACTTGGACCCCCACCACTGTTTCTTTCAGTGTTTCAGTTTTCTAAATTGTAGCACAATTTACTATTTTTGGCAGTTTTTCGGGTCTTGAACTTCCGGGAACCAAAAGAACCTCATTTCAGCAGAGTTCGTGAAGCGGTTGGGCTTGCTGACCACATCACACCCACAACCGTACACCATCGGGTGGCTTCACCAACGACGGGATCTCTGCGTCAACCATCAATGTCGCCTTCCCTAAAGCATCAAGCCCTTCACAGATGAGGTATTATGTGACATTTCTCCTCTTGATGTCTATGATGTATTATTAGGCCAACCATACTTGTGGAAGCGACATGTTGTGTATGAGTCCCAACCTCGCGTTGTTATTGTTACCATGGGAAATAAGTTGTACAACATCCAAGAGGTACCACCACCTGCCGCTATCTCTTTGGTTACTGCAAAATAATACAGTAAGATCATTTCCAAAACTGGGAAATTTGTTTTCCTGATGATCCACCCTCAGGGAAAGAAGAATAATGTGGCCATGGCCTCCAGACAGGGCTCCTCCGTATGACAACAACAAATGGACAAGGTCGTGGAGGAGTACCGGGACATCTTCACCTCACCTGCAGGGGTGCCTCTGCACTGTCAGGTCAAGCACCCAATCGATATGACCCCAGGTGCGTCACTGTCCAATGGACTGATCTATCAGCGCTCTGTTATGGAGAACAATGAAATCAAGTGACATATTCAAGAGCTACTGTAGAAAGGTCACATTCGACCAAGTTCATCGCCCTGTGGGAGCTCGATCGTGTTGGTGCAGAAGAAGGATGGGACTTGGAGACTCTGTATTGACTATTGGGAGCTGAACAAGATCATTGTCCGGAATAGGTACCCGATCCCACAGATTGATGACCTTCTGGACCAACTCAAAGGGGAGAAATATTTCAGCAATATTGACTTGAAGTCTGGGTATCACCAGGTACCAATCGAACCGTTCAATGTGTGGAAGACTTCCTTTAAAGCCAAGGAGGGCCTTTTCGAATGGTTGGTCATGCCTTTCGGGTTGACGAATGCTCCCACAACCTTCATGAAGCTGATGGATGACATCTTGTGGCCATTCACCAACTCATTTGTAGTAGTGTACTTAGATGACATCCCGATCTTCAACCAGACTTGGGAAGAGCACCTCCACCACATCCTACAGGTCCTCCAAACACTGCGGAAACAAAAATTTTGTGCCAATTTGGAGTAGTGCACTTTTGGCATGACCCAAGTTCAGTATCTAGGATACATTATTGATGAGCATGGGGTGCATGTGGATCCAACCAAGATCGAAGTCATTCGGGATTGGCCAACCTCGACCACTCTAACAGAGCTTCACAACTTTCTGGGTCTTGCTAATTTCTACCGCAGGTTTGTGTTAGGATTCTCTCATATCACTTGGCCCTTGAGTCATGTCACCAAGAGAGGAGCTAAAGAAAAATTATTTTGGTCGGAATCTCAACAGAAGGTGTTCATAGAATTGAAACATCGCCTTTGTTGTGCCCCAATGTTCACATTACCAGACTTGCAACAACCATTTGAGATCGAGATAGATGCCTCTGACTATGCTATTGGGGCAGTTCTTACTCAACAGAGGCATCCAGTGGAATATCACACTATGACACTGTCCGACACAGTCCGAAAGTATCCCACTTATGAAAAAAAAATGTATTCCATTGTGCAGGCTTGTCGATAGTGGAAGCATTACATTTTGGGGAAGGAAACGATCATCCACATGGACCACCGACCCCTGCAGTTCATACATACAAAAGGGAAGTTGTAGAATGATCGCCATCATAAGTGGTCCACATATCTGCGACAGTTTCATTTGAACATCAAGTACAAGAAGGGAAACACCAATAATGTTGCAGACTGCCTCCACCGACCACCGATCATGGCGATAACCACCGTGCTCAAATCTTGTGGTCACGAGACTTTTGATTGCCCGCTTCTCTACAAGAGCGATATAGATTTTGGCCACTCATACAAGACGCTCTTGGAGGGTAATCGAGTTCCAAATTTTCACCTCTAGGATGCACTACTATGCCACCTAGGACACCTTTGTGTTCCTTCAAGCGAGTGTGCCAAGAATATTTGGGAAGCACACTATATTCAGGTCTCTGGGCATTTCAGGGTCGATAAAATAGTGGTGGTAGAAGTATTTCTATTGGCCAAACGTTCGACATGATGTCGAGAAGTACATCAGATCCTGTACTGCTTGCGCTATTGCCAAACCGACCATCACGAAGAAAGGCCTGTATACTCCGCTGCCTACTCCTAGTCGACCTTGGGAATCCATCTCCATGGATTACATGTCAGGCCTTCCTTCTACTAAGCATGGAAATGACTGTGTTTTTGTGGTCATCGACATATTCTCGAAGATGGCCATTATGGCGGCCTACAAGAAGAATATCAAAGCAGAAGCCACTGCTAATCTCTTCTTTGAATGAGTGTGGGTATACTTTGGTATCCCATAGTCTATCATCTTAGATAGGGACATCAGGTTCCTAAGTACATTTTGGTCCAACCTCTGGTCAATGTTGGACACCAAGCTCACCAAGTCCACAACTTTCCATCCTCAAACTGATGGCCAGACAGAGGTCGTCAACAGGATGATCGTACACAGTTTGCGCATGTACAATTCAAAGAATCCACGCACATGGGATGAGAGCCTCCCCTATGTACACCATAGCTATAACCAGGTCCTCCACAGCTCAACCGATCACAACCCCTTTTAGGTGGGCTTGGGATTCCAGCCACTATGTCCCATTAACGTAGCCATACTATTTGCAACTTCTCATGCTAATTCAGCTTATATCCAGTCTGCAGCTGCCAAGGCGAACAACTTTATTGAGTGCATTAGCACATTTTCCAACAGGTTCATGACATATTAGACAGAGCCAATGCTAATTACAAGTAGTGGCATGATCAACATCGGGTGAAACATAACTTCCAGGTGGGTGACAAAGTGTGTCTACATTTGCAGAAAGAGCGCCTCGCTGGACCCCACCGCAAGCTTCTCCCGCTCCGATATGGGCCATACACCATCACCAAGGTTGTAGGGGACAATGCCTTCGAGCTCAGTATCCCGCCATTCCTTGGTTTGCACCCAGTGTTCAATGTAGACCGCCTTAGGCCTTACTTTCCACCTCTACTGGACACAACCGACATGGAAAAACAACTCACACCAACAGAGTTAAACCCAGACTGCATGGAACAAGCCACCACTGATCGGATTATGGACACATAGATCAAGAACACCCACCAGTAGAGGATCCAACTATATCAAGTTGTCAAAGCAGGCCAACTCCTTCACCAGGGAAAGTGGCTCACTAGGGACCAAGTTCAATAGAAGTTTCCTCATCTCATGGAGGAACTCAACGCAATGGGGACCATTACTTCCTAAGGGGGGAGGAATGATCCAGGTGGATATTGGTGGCCACCAGCTTATTCCACTTGGACCCCCACCATTGTTTGTTTCAGTTTTTCAGTTTCCTTAATTGTAGCACAATTTACTATTTTTAGCAGTTTTTCAGGTCTTGAACTTCCAGAGTCGTTTTGAGGCCCTAAATGAAGTTTTCTGGGCATCAAACGATCGATGAATACTAGTTTGCTCCTAAATATGATGTTCGTTGTCAGCAGTTGTAGTCCTCAGATAAATCTTTCCAGCGATGTATCATATGCGTCAAACGAAGATAGTATGCCAAAGTTACGACCCAGAGAAATTGATGTACCGATTTACTCCGACGGGGCCCATATTCTAGCGTTTCATCTCCTAGGGTTGTGTTTTTGGATGTTTAGGGTTTCCATTGTTTCTAAATAATATATAGGTATTAGAGCCTCATTGTAACATAGAGTTCAGAGGCATGTAGCCGCCACATCTCTTCTCAGAGATAAGCTACCAACGCCCTAGCTAGTTTATTTCTATTCTGTCTGTAAACAAATTTTAGTTCTTTGATATTAATGAAATGAAGTGTTATTTCCGCTGCATCTTTGTATTCATGTTTATTTTTGTATTCTGTTACGTTCCTACATAAATTTGGATCAGTGGTATCAGAGCGGTCTGCTCTTTCTCGATCCTTCTTTGCATGTCCCCAACGAGGTCGGGGTACAAGGAGTTAGAGCTCGATCTGGTTGAACCTTTGGAAGATCAGCCTCACAAACCCCGATGACCGCCCATGGGGGACGAAAAGAAGGACGAGGGAGCAGGAGATCCTATCAAAATATTGCTCGAGGAGGCCCTTGAAAAAAAAAGGAAAGCGATGATGGATAACTTCACCCAGATCCTTCAACGATTTCCCATTGGTAGTGCATCTGCATTCAATAGCCCCTCTGGAGGCGCAACCCCTTTTACGGTACAAGTGAACTTTGACATTCCCATATTTGATGGACAAATAGATGCATATGTCATAGATAGATGGTTGAATCTATTAGAAGGATATTTATTGGTTCATGACATTTCTGACCGAGAGAAGATTATTTTTCACTGCTCAAAGCCTCCCCACATGTCAAGAACTGGTGGGAAACCTACAATGAGAAAAAGGATGAGGAGGAACCCTCTCTGTTCTCGGCCATATCCACTTGGAATTATTTTTGAGATGCCATCAAGGAACAATATTATCCCATGGGGAGCTATGAGGACAAGTACATACAATGGACTACGCTGCGGTAGCAAACAAATCAAGATGTACATGAGCTGACGAATTTGGTCCATACCCTGTGCCAAGATTGAGCAGAAATTCAAACAGAAGAAGCGAGAATTTTGATCCACAAATCAAAAGCAAGGGAAAGGTGCCCCCAAACCACAAAACAAAGTACAAATCCAAGGCATGGCAGTTCAAGACAACCTGCCAAAGTTGCAAGAAAATAACAACACCGTGAAGCTGAAGAAGGACATGGGAAAGTGGTGTGAGTTCCATAAGAGCTCCACACACAACACAAGTGAGTGTCGGGCCAAACAGTCACTGGTGGCCAAGACGAGGGATTTTGAATTAGATGCATGCTCCAACACTGAATTAGAACCTGAAAAGGAGAATGACAGAGGGAAGTAGATTATTAATGCGGAACCCAAGGCCACAGTTTCCATCATGAAAATCCAAAAGGAAGAACTGGAAGATCTAGAGGAGGAGGAGAATCTCTTCCACTCCCATATGTGGGTAAAGGGTCCCCACTACAATTCATTGTCGATAGTGGGAGCTGAAAGAACCTCATTTCAGTAGAGGTTGTGAAGTGGTTGGGCTCACTGACCACAACACACCCACAGTCGTACACCATCGGGTGGCTTCACCAAGGACAGGATCTCCACATCATCCAACAATGACGCCTTCCCTACAACATCAAGCCCTTCACCGATCATGTATTATGTGACATTTCTCCTATTGATGTTTGTGATGTATTATTAGGCCAACCATTCTTGTGGAAGCAACATGCTATGTATGAGTCCTGGCCTCACACTGTTTTTTCTACCTTGGGAAATAAGTTGTACAGGATACGAGAGGTACCACCGCATGTTGCTATCTCTTTGGTTACTGCAAAACAATGCAGTAATCTCATTTCCAAAACCGGGAAATTTGTTTTCTTGATGATCCGCCCTCAGGGAAAGAAGAATATTGTGGCCATGACCTCCAGACAGGGCTCCTTCGCACGACAAAAACAAATGGAAAAGGTCATGGAGGAGTATCGGGACATCTTCACCTCACCTGTAGGGGCGCCTCTGCACTTTCAGGTCAAACACCCAATCGATATGACCCCAGGTACATCCTTTCCCAATGGACTGATCTATCCACGCTCTTTTCTTAAGAACGATGAAATCAAGCGACAGATTCAAGAGCTGCTGGAGAAATTTCACATACGACCAAGTACATCGCCCTGTGGGAGCCCGATCGTGTTGGTGCAGAAGAAGGATGGGACCTGGAGACTCTGTATTGACTATCCGACGCTAAACAAGATCACTGTCCGTAATAGGTGCCCGATCCCACAGATTGATGACCTTCTGGACCAACTCAAAGGGGCGAAATATTTCAGCAAGATCGACTTGAAGTCCGGGTATCACCAGGTACCAATTGAATTGTCTAATGTGTAGAAGACTGCCTTCAAAGCCAAGGAGCGCCTTTTCGAATGGCTGGTCATGCCTTTCGGGTTGACGAATTCTCCCACAACCTTCATGAGGTTGATGGATGACATCTTGCAGCCATTCACCAACTCATTTGTAGTAGTGTACTTGGATGACATTCTGATCTTCAGCCAAACTTGGGAAGAGCACCTCCACCACATCCGACGGGTCCTCTAAACACTGCGAAAACACAAGTTGTGTGCCAATTTGGAGAAGTGCACTTTTGGCATGACCCAAGTTCAGTATCTGGGATACATTATTGATGAGCGTTGGGTGCATGTGGATCCAACCAAGTTCCAATTCATCCAGGATTGGCCAGCCCCGACCACTCTAACAGAGCTTCACAAATTTATGGTTCTTGTTAATTTCTATCGCAGGTTTGTGTTTGGATTCTCTCATATCACTTGGCCCTTGAGTCAAGTCACCAAGGGAGGAGCGTAAACAAAATTGTTTTGGTCAGAATATCAACAGAAGGCATTCATAGAATTGAAACATCACCTCTGTTGTGCCCCAGTGCTCACATTACCAGACTTGAAACAACCATTTGAGATCAAGACAGATGCCTCTGACTATGCTATTGGGGCAGTTCTTACTCAACAGAGTCATCCAATGGCATATCATAGTGCGACACTGTCCGAAATTTTCCGAAAGTATCCCACTTATGACAAAGAAATGTTTTCCATTGTGCAGGCTTGCCGACAGTAGAAGCATTACATTTTGGGGAAGGAAATGATCATCCACACAAACCAACGACCCCTGCAGTTCATACAGACATAAGGGAAGTTTCAGAATGATCACCATCATAAGTGGTCCACATATATGCAACAGTTTCATTTGAAGATCAAGTACAAGAAGGGCAGCACCAATAATGTTGCAGACTGCCTCAAGAGACCATCAATCGTGGCGATAACCATTGTGCTCAACTCTTGTGGGCACGAGACTTTTGATTGACCGCTTCTCTACAAGAGTGATCCAGATTTCAGCCACACATACAAGACGCTCTTGGACAGTAACCGAGTTCCAAATTTTCACCTCCAGGATGCACTACTATGTCGCCTGGGACACCTTTGTGTTCCTTCAAGCGAGCGTGCCAAGATGATTTGGGAAGCGCACTATAGTTGAGTCGCTGGGCATTTCAGGGTCAAGAAAATAGTGGCAGTACTGTAGAAGTATTTCTATTGGCCAAACCTTTGACATGATGTCGGGAAGTACATCAGATCCTGCACTACCTGTGCCATAGCCAAACCGACCATCAAGAAGCAAGGCCTCTATACTCCGCTGCCTACCCCTAGCCGACCTTGGGAATCCATCTCCATGGATTACATGTCAGGCCTTCCTTCTACTAAGCATGGAAACGACTATGTTTTCATGGTCATCCACAGATTATTGAAGATGGCCATTATGGCAACCTACAAGAAGAATATCATAGCAGAAGCCACTGCTAAACTCTTCTTTGAATGAGTGTGGGTACACTTTGGGATCCCACAATCTATCATCTCGGGACAACAAGTTCCTCAATACATTTTGGTCTAGCCTTTGGGCAATGCTAGACACCAAGCTCACCAAGTCCACAAATTTCCATCCCCAAACTGATGGCCAGACAGAGGTCGTCAACAGGATGATCGTACACATTTTGTGCATGTACAACTCAAAGAATCCACGCACAAGGGATGAGAGCCTCCGCTATGTACAAAATATCTATAACCGGGCCCTCCACAACTCAACCGACCACAACCCCTTTCAGGTGGGCTTGGGATTCCAACCACCATGTCCCATTGACATAGCCATACCATTTGTAGCCACTCAGGTTGATTCGGCTGATGTCCAGTCTGTAGCTGCCAAGGCGAACAAATTAATTGAGCACATTCAACACATTCGCCAATAGGTTCATAACATATTGGACATATCCAATGCTAAGTACAAGTAGCGGCATGATCAACATCGGGTGCAACACAACTTCCAGGTGGGCGACAAAGTGTGGCCACATTTGCAGAAGGAGCACCTCATTGGACCCCACCGCAAGCTTCGCCCGTTACGATATGGGCCATACAAAATCACCAAGGCTATAGGGGACAATGCCTTCGATCTCAGTATCCCACCATTCCTTGGTCTCCACCTGTTCAATGTAGACCACCTTCGGCCTTACTTTCCACCTCTATTGGACACATCTGACATGGAAGAACAACTCACACCAACAAAGTTAAACCCAGACTTCATGGAACAAGCCACCACTGATCGGATTATGGAAACGCAGATCAAGAACACCCACCAGAGAAGGATCCTTCTATATCGATTTGTCAAAGCATGCCAAGTCCTTCACCAGGGCAAGTGGCTCACCAGGGACCAAGTTCAGCAGAAGTTTCCTCATCTTATGGAGGAACTTAACGCAATGGGGACCATTGCTTTCTAATGGGGGATTAATGATCCAGGTTGATATTGGTGGCCACATGCCTATTCCACTTGGACCCCCACCACTGTTTCTTTCAGTTTTTCAGTTTCCTTAATTGTAGCACAATTTAGTATTTTTGGCAGTTTTTCGGGTCCTGAACTTCCGGAGCCGTTTTGAGGCCCTAAACAACGTTTTTTGGGCATCAACCGGTCGATGAATATTACTTCGTTCTAGACCTTGATATCATTTATTATTGGTTGTAGTCCTCAGATAGATCTTTCTAGTGATGTATCATATCCGTCAAACAGAGATAGTATGCCAAAGTTATGACCCCGAGAAAATGATGTACCAATTTACCTCGATGGGGCCCATATTCTGGCGTTTCATCTCCTAAGTTAGGTTTTTGGATGTTTAGGGTTTCCATTGTTTCTCAATAATATATAGGCCTTGGAGCCTCATTGTAACACAGAGTTTAGAGGCCTGTAGCCACCACATCTCTTTTCAGAGATAAACTACCAACGCCCTAGCTAGTTTATTTCTATTCTGTCTGTAAACAAATTTCAGTTCTTTGATATTAATGAAATGAAGTTTTATTTCCGTTGCTTCTTTGTATTCATGGTTATTTGTGTATTCTGTTGTGTTCCTGTATAAATTCGGGTCAAGAAACTTCTTTAGAGGCCTGCTCTCCCTGACAGTGCTCCTAGGAGCCTCAACATGCTCTTGAGCATGATTCAATGTCTTATCAAACCACCTGACTCTCCTAAGAGATTTGGAACGATCTAACTTCTCCTCCCCACCTAAATTTTGACTCCATGAACTGGAATCCTATGAATGTTGTTCTCCCTTTAGAGCCTCCTACTCCTCGTCCTCTACCATTGGTGGTAACTCACGAGATTTCCTAAATGATAAGTTCTCCTCGAACTTAACATCTCTGCTCACAACTATATTCCTCTACATTGGTATGAATATGTTGTAAACCTTTGAGGTCTCATTGTACCCCACGATAGGCCCTTCTCTCATGAAGGCTCTAGCTTTGTCCTCTTCTCCACAGGCACATGGAAGTATATTAGACAACCAAAGATCCTGAAATGTCCTATCTCTAGTGATCCAGAAGGATATCTGTGGCCACCCACCTATTCCACTATCTCAAAGAACAATTTTCCATTTTGGAATTTTTTTACGGTTTCTCGAGTCCCAAACTTTCGGGGTAGTTTTGAGGCCCTAACCGATGTTTTTTTGGACTTTTGGGGGGCCAGGGGTCATAGACAATATATTTTGATCCTTGGTAGAAGTTGTACTTCTTGGATAGACATTTTCGACGAGGTATCGAACGCCCCAAACAAAGATCGTATGCAGAATGTATGCCCTCGGGAATTTGATGTATCAACTACCCCCATCAGGGCCCGCACATCTTTTGGTGTTTCATCTTCCGTGGTTAGGGTTTTGATTTTATTTATGTTAAAAAGGGCTTTGGAGCCTCATTTTAAACATCATCATCTTCTTGCGAATGAGCGTAGCCATCACATATCTTCTCAGAGATAAGCTGCCACCATTCTAGCGAGTTAGTCACTATGTAATGTTATAGTTTCTGTACATTCTCTCATTAATAAAAAATGTTTATTATTGTATCTCTATGTGTATTGTAATATCTCTGTATATTTCATTGTTATATCTCTGCCTTCATTTCGTTCTAAAAATAATCTGGATCATCTGGCTTCACTCCTATGAATTATTCCTTAGGATTCTTGTCCCCCAATATCCCGTGATGACTCTTACTCTACACACATATTGTCATGTTACATTCCTTTGCCCAAAGGAACATAGGCATATCTTGGTCATGTATCGTATCCATGGAAGAACCGATGACGAAACGTTCTTTCACTCTGCAATCCCATTTTGTTGAGGGTTCTCTAAGACTTTCAAATCCCTCATGATCCTTGCCTCGCAAAAATCCTTGAAGTCATTGGAGTTGTACTCTCCCCCATTATCCGACCTCAATACCTTGATATTCTTCCATGTCTGGTTCTCCATATGGGTCTTAAACTCTCGAAAATGTTTGAAGACCTCATCCTTGGTATTCATAAAGAAGAACCAGGTTTTCCTAGAAAGTCATCAATGAACGTCACATAATGTTGATTCAGGTGGATATTGGTGGCCATCCATCTATTCCAACTGGCTCCTATTGTCTGTTTTTGTTCAACACGTTCTTCTATACTTCTTTTTTGTGGGTTCTACACTTTTGGGGATGTCTAAATACCTACACATCTTCGAAGTGGATACCGGTGGCTTCTCGCCTAATCCAACTGGCTTATTTTGTATGTTTTCATGTTAATACATCTTGTTGTACTTCCAGGGTCGTTTTGGGGCCCTAAACAGTGTTTTTTTGGATCACCAAAATCAAACTATAGATATAGTTAGAGTTTTATGGAAGAATGTGTAGTTCTCTAAAAGACCTTTCCAATAGGCTATCACGCACCTAAAACGGAGGTCGTATGAAAAAGTTACGACCCCGAGAAGTTGAGGTACCAACTTACACATAGGGGCCCACATAGCTTTTGGCGTTTCACCTTCTACGGTTAGGTTTTTGAATGTCTAGGGTTTTGGAATTCATGAGTAATATCAAAAAGGCCTCTGGAGCCTCATTGTAGTCATTCTGCTTAGACGGATGCACGTAGCAGCCACATCTCTTCTCAGAGATAGCTACCACAATTCGAGCAAGTGTTTCAGTTATGCAAATTTACAGTTTCAACCTATTTCATTTATTTAATAGAAGATATTGTTAAATGGATATTTGTGTTATTCTTCATATCTTTGTGTTTATTGTATTTAGTCTATAATCAGTTCGTTTCACTCCTAAATCCCGATCAGTGGTATCAGATCGGTCTGCTCTTCATTTATTTTTCTTCGTGCATGTCCCCGACAAGATCTGGGTACAAGAAGTTGGGAGTCGAACCAATCGATTCGTTGCAAGATCGGTCATGCCGAGCACAACAACAAACCATGGGGGATGAAAAGAAAGATGATGGAGTAGGAGATCCTATTAAAATGTTTCTCGAGGAATCCTTCGCGCGACAAAGGAACAAAATGATGGACAACTTTGCGCAGATCCTTCGACGACTGCTCACATGAGAAGCATCTTCATCAAGCGGCCATGCAACCCCCTTCAAGGTACATGTAAATTTTGATATTCCATTATTTGAAGGACTGATAGATGTAGATGCTGTAGATAAATGGTTGAATCTACTCAAAGGGTATTTTTCGGTGCACAATTTTTTCGATAGGGAAAATATTACTTTTGCACTCCTCAAAGTCGTCCCCCATGTTAAGGACTGGTGGGATACTTACTCTGAGCAAAGGGACATCAAGAATCTACAATATTTGTGGTCCCCCCTACATGCCTTCCGGGATGCCATTAAAGAACAATACTACCCTGTTGGAAGCTACGAGGATCAATATACTAGATGGACCACCCTGCGTCAAGAAAGGGATTAAAAAGTATAAGATTTCACCAATATTTTCCATACCCTGCGCACCAAATTGAGTATCAAAGACTCCGAGCATCATCTGATGCTCAAATACCATGTCTGTTTTCATAGATAAATTCAAATAGAAATGGAATTTCTGGACGTCACCTCATTTGGCATGACTTATAGATACGCTGTAAATATCGAGCAAAAATTTAAGCAGAAGAGGCGAGAGTTTGGATCTACAAACTCCTCATAGCCGAAGTAGGGCAAAGGCGACCCCAACCAACACAACAAGGGATCAAGCTGAGATGGCCTCTCTCAGGACAACCAGTCTATGATGCAACACAAGAAGGGAAATGAGAAGATGAAGAAGGACACGGAAAAATGGTGTGAGTACCATAAAATCCCTTGCCACAACACTAAAGAATGTCTCTCCAAGCAGTCACTCGTGGTCGAACTGAAGGCTTCCGAGTTGGAGGCCGATTCTGATTCCAAATCAAATCTCAAAGGAGGGAAGCAGATTATCAATGTTGAACCCAGTGCCACTGTCACTACCACCAAAATTTGGCCAAGAGAACCAGAAGAACCAGAGGAAGGGGAACGCCTTTTTAACTCACAGATGTGAGTAAAGGGGGCTCCGCTTCATTTCATTGTCGATAGTGGTAGTCAGAAGAAACTGATTTCAGCAAAGGTCGTTAAGCGACTGGACCTGCCAACGACACCGCACCCGCATTCCCACACCATCGGCTGGCTTCACCAAGGAAGATATCTTCGTGTCAGCCAACAATGTCATCTACCCTACAGTATCAAGCCTTTCAAAGATGAGGTATTATGTGATATTGCTCCCCTTGAAGTTTGTGATGTTATTTTAGGACAACCATATTTGTGGAAGCATCATGTTGTGTATGAGTCTAGACCTTGCAATGTTATTATTACTTTGGGTAGACAATTGTACAGGATACCAGAGGTAGCGCTGCCTACCACTATTTCTGTAATCTCTTCTAAGCAATGCAGTAAGGTCATTTCACAGACCAGGAAGTTCATCTTCTTTGTGATCCATGTTGACAGTAAGCAGAAGGTCGCTGCCACATCTGTGGCCTCTACACAGAGCCTCTCTTTACATCGGAAGCAAGTGGACAGGATCTTGGAAGAATACATAGACATCTTTTAGTCACCCACCAGGGTACCGACGCACTGCCAAGTCAAGCATCCAATTGATCTGACCCTCGGTGCACCTCTATCTAATGGACCAATCTATCATTACTTGTTGATGGAAAATGATGAAATCAGGCATCAGATCCAATAACTTCTTCAAAAAGGGCACATCGGACCCATCTCCTCCCCTCGACGAAGCCCGATTGTACTGGTGTAGAAGAAGGACGAGACTTGGTGACTCTGCATTGATTACAGAGCCTTAAATAAAATCATAGTCAGGAACCGGTACCCAATTCCTAAGATTGATGACCTACTTGACCAACTGAAGGGGGGAAATTTCTTCATTAAGATCGACCTAAAGTCTGGCTACCACCAGGTTCCCATCGAACCAACTGATGTATGGAAGACATCCTTCAAATCTAAAGAAGGTCTCTTCAAATGGTTGGTCATGCCCTTTGTCTTAACAAATGCACAAATACTCCTTTGTGGTGGTATATTTGGATGACATCCTCATCTTCAACAGAACTTGGGAGGAGAACATGCAACATATTCAACAGGTTTTGCACACTCTGTGACAACACAAGCTATATGCGAACTTGGAAAAATGCTCTTTTGGCATGAACAGGGTCCAATGCTCAGGATACATTGTTGATGAGCATGGGGTACATGTTGATCCAGCTAAGATCCAAGTCATCCAGGACTGGCCATCCCCGACCACACTAACAGAGCTTCGAAGCTTCTTGGTACTTTCCAACTTCTATCGATGATTCATGTTGGGATTCTCCCATATTGCATGGGCCCTTAGCCAGGTGACCAAGGGCGGTGGCAGGGAAAAGTACGTGTGGGAGAAGGAACAACAACAAGCATTCGATGATATGAAGCATCACATGTGATCATATCCAATACTCTCCTTGCTCGATCTGCAACAACCGTTCGAGATTGAGATTGATGCATTTGACTATGCTGGCATACCATCTGGTGGCATACCATAGTGAGACACTCTCAGATACTATCTGGAAATACCCCACCAATGACAAGGAAATGTATTCCATTGTACAATCCTATCATCAATGGAAACATTACATTATGGGAAAGGAGATGATCAACCACAGTGATCAAAATCCTCTGCAGTTCATGTAGACATAGGGGAAATTGCAGAATGACCGCCATCATAAATGGTCCACCTACCTACAACAATTCCATCTCAACATTAAGTATAATACATGGATCTCAAATTTTGTTGCTAACTGCCTCAGTTGACCTAATGTGGCTGCACTCACCACTGTGCTCCATTTCTGTGGACATGAGGCATTTGAGTGGCCCCAACTTTATCAGGAAGATCTAGACTTCGCCACCACCTATCAGCTCTTGGGTACATGTGCAACTGTCACTTATTTTCACATTCAGGACAAACTATTAAGCCATCAGGGCCATCTTTGTGTTCCTACAAGTGAGCGTGCAAAGATGATCTGGGAATCCCACTACAGTCGGATGGCAGGACATTTTGGTGTGGAGAAAACTAGGGTTGTCCTTCAGAAACATTTTTATTGGCCAAAACTTCGACAGGACATCATCAAGTATATCATATCTTGCACTGCCTGTGCCATTGCTAAGCCATACATCAAGAAGAAAGGACTATACACCCCTCTTCCTACTCCTGAGAAGCATTGGGAATCTGTGTCAATGGATTACATGTATGGCCGTCCATCCACCAAGCAAGGAGATGACTATGTATTTTTGGTCGTTGATCGATTTTCGAAGATGGCCATCCTCAAAGCTTGTAAGAAGAATATCACATCGGTAGATACTGCCAAGCTCTTTTTTGAACGAGTGTGGGTCCATTTTGGGATACCATAGACCATCATCTCCGACCAAGACAACAGGTTCCTCAACACATTTTGGTCGAGTCTCTAGTAATTGTTGTACACCAAGCTCACTAAATCCACTTCTTTCCACCCCTAAACAGACGACCAAACACAGGTTGTCAATCAGATGATTGTGCACATCCTGCGCATGTACAACCCTAAGCATCCACGTACATGGGATGAGAGTCTCCCCTATGTTCAACACAATTACAACAAGGCTCTCCATAGCTCCATCGACCATAGCCCATTTCAGGTGGGGCTAGGATTCCAACCTTTGGTTCCCATGGATGTTGCACTACCTCTTTCCAACACACATACACACTCTTCCCATGTTCTGTCTAAGACGAACAAAGCCACCAGATTCATTGAGCGGATTCAAAACATCCTCCAACAGGTCTAGGAGATTTTGTAGAAATCCAATGCTAAGTACACGCAGCGCCATGATCAACATCGGGTACAACACCAGTTTTAGGTTGGTGACAAAGTCTAGTTACATTTGTAGAAGGAGCACCTCACGGGACCCCATTGTAATCTTTTCCCACTTCTCTATGGGCCTTACACTATCACCAAGGTTGTGGGTAGCAATGCTTTTGAGCTCAATACTCCACCCTTCCTTGGCCTGCACCTAGTGTTCAATGTGGACTTCCTTCAACCATATTTTCCAGCATTATTGGACACCTCAGAGATCACAGAACAACTGACACCAATAGAGCTCAACCCTGACTGCATGGAACAAGAATCCACTTATCAGATAGTGGACACACAGGTCAAGGGCACTCGCCAACAGAGGATCCAGCTTTATCAGGTTGTCAAGGCAGGAAAACTCCTACACCAAGGCACGTAGCTCACTCGGGGACAAATCCAAGAGAAGTTTCCTCACCTGATGGGGGAACTCAATGCAATGGAAACCATTGCTTCCTAAGGGGGGGTGATTGATCTAGGTGGATATTGGTGGCCACCCACCTATTCCAATTGGCTCCTCTTGTTCATTTTTGTTCAACACATTCTTCTGTACTTCTTTGTAATTATGGGTTCTAAACTTTTGGGATTGTTTGAGGCCCTACACATCCTCCAGGTGGATACTGGTGGCCTCTCGCCTAATCCAACTTACTTATTTTGTATGTTTTCATGTCAACACATCTTGTTGTACTTCCAAGGTTGTGTTGGGGCCCTTAACATTGTTTTTTTTTGTCTCGCCACAATCAAACTGTAGATGAAGTTAGATTTTTATGACGAAATGTGTAGTTCTCTGAAAGACCTTTCCAACGGGCTATCATGCACCTAAAACGGAGGTTGTATGCAAAAGTTACGACCCCAGAAAGTTGAGGTACCAACTTACCCATAGAGGCCCACATAAATTTTGGCGTTTCACCTTCTAGGGTTAGGTTTTTGGATGTCTGGGGTTTTGGCATTCATGAATAATATCAAAAAGGCCTCTGGAGCCTCATTATAATCATTATACTCAGACAAATGCGCGTAGCAACCACATCTCTTCTCAGAGATCACTACCACCATTCGAGCAAGTGTTTTAGTTCTACAGTTTTACAGTTCTTTATATCTGTGTTGTTCTTTATATCTCTGTGTTTATTGTATTTAGTATGTAATCAGTTCGTTCTGCTCCTAAATATGGATCAAATATAGTGCTCCCTACACCGATTCCACTGACATTGGTCCACACACATATGAATGTATAAGATCCAAGATAACCTTGGACCTATTCTCGCTACCTGGAAAAGTAGCCTTGGAATTCTTTTCAAGTGCACACCCTCTGCACACACCCTGCTTATCAACACTAAAAATATGGAAGACTAGTGACAATCTCCCTCAAAATTGGCAAAGCCTTGTGTCATAACTCACACATGTTGTCATTGTCATGTACTAAAGCAAGAACGATCTGTCTCATCAACTTGTATAAATTGCCCTCTCTAAACCCAATGTTCACTCTTGTGTCAAGGCTAGCTCCCTCTAGACGTATGGGTACTTGCCCTTTATTGAACATGATGGTGAAACCCCTGTCCTCTATAACTAAGATAGAGAGCATATTATTCTTCAATTCTGGTACACATAGCACATTATTGGGCATCAAACAAACCACTTGACTTAAGCTAGAACAAGATTGATACCTTTCCCTTCACTGCATACTTGCCATCATCACCAAGCTCCACATGGACCCCTGAGTCCTTCTCTATCAGACTATTGAATAACTCTCATGCTTATGTCATATGACACGATGCACCACTGTCCAAGTACCAAGCACTTATGGTGACAATGTTGGTAGAAAGGCAAGAGACTAGTGTGAATTCCTCGAACTTCGTTGCCAATGCATCCACCCAAGTTTCTGCTGATGCTTCTACCTATTTGATTTCCCTTGCCCCTTCTTATTTGGACACTGAGATACAATAAGACTATTCTTGTGGCACATGAAACACTTGATTTTACGCAAGTCCCACGTCTTACCTGGCTGTGAGGTTCCCCCCTCACTATTACCCTTGGAACCATTTCATTTTCCCTTCTTGGCTTGAATGAACAAGGCAATGTTTTCCTCTCCATCTCCTTGCTTGTAGGCTTTAGACTCCTCCCAAGTCTCTTCTTGGATGCTATCATCCCAAAGCCTCTCCCAATTGGGAAGTTTATCCCGAGCGCATATCCCCTTGACAAATTGATCTGAAAATACTTAGATGTTAATTTATTCTTAAATACACATAAACATCCAACTTGATTCGAAATATAAATGATCACTTCGATTGTTTGCATAATACATGTGAATTCACTTATCTATCCAAAATCACTTTAATGATAAACAACTTGCAAGATAACTGAGTGAAATAAAACAACAATAATATAACAGGTACACAAGTTTGTTAACGGAGTTCACCCAATTCGGGCTACGTCTTTGGGTCTGCTTCGAATTGAGACCACTTTATTAATGCTCAAATGCTTGTGTTTTTATAATGACCTTTTTACATGTTTCTCAAACTCAGAAACATAGTGCACCATTGAATTCCTCTCGAAATTATGGGAAAAATGAGTTTAAACACTCTATATTTTCCTCAAGGAATTCTTTGGCACACATCACGATGTAAACTCAAAGTATAGATAACCTTACGGCACAAACTTCGATGCAGATATGCATAGTTTGGGCAAACATTTCAAAATACATACTCTATATTGTACCATGTCTTGGTCTGAGCGCTAGTTTAAATAAAGCGCGAGCCCTAAATGTCATCGAGAATGTTTATTTTAAATGTAATTTATTGACATCCTTAATTAATAGGTGCCTTTGGCGCAATAATTAGGACGTTAGTATAGTGGGGAGGAGGTTGTGGGTTCAAACCCACAGACCTCTCCGCCTTTGGCACTTTATGCAACTATATACATTACCTATATGGTTTGTTTGTTAAACCCATGGTATATTTGTCATTAGATCCCCGCGAATGTCGACACCCATTTAAATTGGATACGGTTTAAACCATGGGTCGGGGGCTATCCCTCGGGCTATCCCTCAGACCCTTTTCCCACCAATTGAAACTTAAAACAAACTTATATATATTATATGCCATATGACTATTAAGTCACAATCCTTGGCGTATTGGTAAGTCGTTAGACATGTTGAACCAATTTTTTTTGATGAACTATATCCATAAAGGACCAATGAGAGACTGCCACATGACAATATTTCATTTGTCCACTTGTGCCTATAGGAGCATGCCACATGTCGAGACCTAGTTGGTCCACCTAGATTGTATGGTTGCCTTGTCACCTTGCCAACTTAGCTGTATGATATGCCACATGTCACCCTATGGTGTTGCCACATCGACGTTGTATGAAAATTTACATATGTGTACGGATGTAGCACGTGTCACCTTTCAAGTGGTGCCATGTGGCACCCCCGTTGACTTTTTGACCTATTTGAACAAAATTTTGAAGGGCCATATCTTTTTCATACAAACTCTGTTTGAGGCGATTTTTGCATCGTTGGAAAGCTCTTGCCGAGATCCACCCAATGAATTCATTTTGCAAGAGAATTTTATATTGTCAAATTTTGAGCATTTCTAGATCCACCTGGGTCATTCCTCCCCATTGGAATCCTTTTGGACCACCAAAAGTCTTGATTACCTAACAAATAAGTGATTGTAAAGCTCCCTCACCTTCCCGATCTTGATCCACTTTGCTTTTCTTGGTTTTACCCCTTTAAGAACAACTCGAAGATATTCCACATCACCTTGCTGTGAAGTCTTGATTCTTCTATCAAGAATAACATCTTCATGTATCTCATCTAAATACTTTGGAGAAAAATCATCAACTGTTGGAACTTGAACACTTCCATGTTCATCTGTAATCATAGAAGGCTCATAAAGTTTTGAGTACTCAACATTTGTCTTGATTCTCCCACAACTTCCGTAGGGGTTCTAACTGAGTATTCTTCATCAGTGGTGGTGTGAATCCTTATGCTTTCATCCTTCTCATCTAAAATTCTTTCCTCTTGTATGCTGCTTCTAGAACCTTCTCCTCTTTGATTAAATCTCTCCTTCAACCATTGGTTGGCCAACCTTCCTCGTGTCTACAAGTCTTGCAACTATTATAACTATTTCCTATAACAATTCTCAAAGTTGATCTCCTTTCACGACTGATCGGACCTCTTCATCACTTTTCTCATCTATTTCCGCCACTTATTCTCAATAATAATGTTGGGCCCTTTGTTTTTGAAGAGTGTAAAGTTTTTCAAAAGTCGTAAAGGTTGAGGAAGAATATAGCACACCAACAGTAGATCCAAGTGGTGGTAAGCTATGTGCCATCATGCTAGCAGGGAAAATAGTCATGAGAAAATTGGAAAAAGAAGTGGGAAGATCTGGGACCTTCGCGCACATGCCAGAAGGAAGTGGAATCAAGAAATCACAATGGTAGAATCAAGAAATAAAGAAGTTCTATGGAAAAGCTATAAAACATGGAGCTATGTAACGATTTGGGGCTGGGTTTTTGTTGGTTGGTTGTTGGGTTTGTTTTGGTTTTATCTCTGTTGTTGCTAAATGTTTTTTATTGTTGAGAATTATTGAGTCATTCTATGGTTCTTTCATTGAGCTTTCTCCATTTGTTGTGATAAGCTACTGTAAAGGAGAGTCGGGCATGAACTGTAATTGTGCAGAAGTTTGAGAGACTATATTAGATATCTCATTACTGACTAGATTGTATAAGTCCTAATACGAAGGGAATAACTCCAAGTATGAAATTTTGTGATATGGTAATATAGAATGGATTATTTGGGAACCCTAAATTTGTCATTATATGGATGAATGCACGATCTTTCTTATGTGCAAATTGTACTGTTTTGTGTAGCTGCTTGTTGCAATATTGTTTAACAAGATTTTATGATGCATGCACTTGTATTTATGTTGTGCAATATGGATTACCGAATGTATAACCTGGTTTAGACTTCTAATGATATGATATTTCACAATTAAGCATGAAACGTCCTTATATTGTGCTATATCTGATGGTGTGTCTGTGTTAACTTATTTTATTACACACAGGTCTCTGCAACGCTTTGGGTGAGGCCTCCTTCCCTTGTGGAGGGTTGAATATGCTAGCACTACTATACTACAATGGTACCTTTGTCGGTAACCTCTGAGAACCACGGTCTCTAATTTTGTGCCAACAAATGGTTTTGTTGTTGGGACTCGACTTCTAAGAAAGTTTTCAAAGGATTCAACATCAACTTTTTAAATATGATATTAAGAATTGGTGGGAAAGAAGGTGTGACGACATAATATTTAAATAAACTAAGTTACGACAGAAAAGTTTGAGGGTTGTGAAGGACATTGTTCTCTTTTCTAAACATGCAAGCGATCAGTACAAAATCTTATGGATTAGATCCCTAAAAGAGTTCTATCAATGGCTCGATCAGTTGCAAGAAGTGCTCAAATTTAAAGATTGTGTCAATAAAAGATTTAATTGGACTATTGAGCAGCTAGCCGCTCTGCACAAGTTGGATCACCAGATTTTTCAAGCTACGGACTTATGGGTCTAATCTACCCTAGAAGAACACATCATTGACTTTTCTGCAGAGAAGCACCAGTCTTTCTCAAAGGCAGAAGTAGTATTCTACGAGGGAGCTCGAGGAAGATTACTAGGAGAAATCCTGTTATGGATGAAGATCTTGCCGGTGGAAGTGGGAACACTACCAGTTCCTTCGGTTGAAATGGTAGCGTAAAATATTTGCGCATGAGGGTTGGGTGGTTGAGGCAAGGGTCCATGAGTTAGGATATGGAATTTCTTGAGGTATGGGGGGTCTTCATGAGAAGAGTTGACAAGAAAAACGAGATTAGAAAATGGTTGCAGTGATTGAAATGAGGTGGTGAGAACATATGTGAAAGTTGATGAAGAGGCCTGATCAGTTGTGGAAGGAGATCGACCTCAAGAATTATCATGAAAGAGAGTTAGAGAATTTTAAAGAGTTGTAGACATGTGGGAGGTTGGCTAGATAATGGTTGAAGGAGAGGTTTGGAGAGAAATGTGATATTTTTGGTGAGAGTAGACAAGATGAAGAAAATTTAGAAGAAAGAATCAAGATACGAGTCACCCTCGATGATCCAGGTGGATATCGATGGCCACCCATCTTTTTCGACTGGCTCAAAACAGTTTTCTGGCAATTTTGGCAATTTACTATTTTTAGCAGGTTTTAACTTCCGAGGCCATTTTGAGGGCCTAAATGAAGGTTTTTCAAGATCGAGGTTATCAATAATAATCAAAGGTATGATTGATCCCCCAAAATGAATCTCCTCGACGATACCTTTCCAACGAGCTATCATACGCCTAAAACGGAGATCGTATGCAAAAATTACGACCCCGAGAAGTTGATGTACTAACTTACCCAAATGGGGCCCACATGACTTTTGGCGCTTTATCTTCTAGGGTTAGGTTCTTGAATGTCTAGGGTTTTTGGCATTCTTGTTTATTGTAAAAATGCCTTCAGAGCCTCATTGTAATCTCTTCTTGCGAATGCGAGTAGCTGTCACATCTCTTCTCAGAGATAAGCTGCCACCATTCTAGCGAGTCTTTCACTCTATATTTTTACAGTCTCTGTACATTTCTTTCATTAATAGAAATCATGTATTATTGTATATATGTGTTTATGGTTGCATCTCTGATACATTTCTGTTATATTATTGAATATATGTGATATCTCTGTGCATTTCTTTATTATATCTCCGATCTCATTTCGTGCCGAAAATAATCCGGATCAACCGAGGAACAAGAATCAATTGTAACCTCTGTAGAAGTTGCGGGAGAACCAACTCTTGTAGCAGTCGAAGATGTGAAGTACCCTATAGGAATTGATACGATATGGCCTCCTAATGTGACCCACCAGATTAAAGAATCCCACTCCGAAGACACAGGAACTGGCCTTGGATCGCTCAGTCGCTCGACGCAATCTTCCAATGCGGTAAATTCTATAATAAACTCTCCCATAATTTATGTCAATTCTCCTCATTTTAGTCCAACCAATTCGAGTGGTAGTAGTAGTAGTAGTGTGGCAAGTTATTTAGTTTTACTGCAACCGAGACCTTTAGGATTTATTTTTATAGGGTCCCCAATTCCTACCATGGCACATCATCATGCTGAATCCCTTTGTCAACACATCTGGTCCTAGAGGTTTCTTCCTTGGGACTAACTTTGGGAACATCTTTCCTGGAGGGTCCATATTTCCCCCTTGGGGAAATTTTTGGTTCTGAGAGAAGTCATTCTCCTGGAAGTGCCACCATCCTATGGGGACACTCACTCTCCAACAATCCCTGCACCTTCCAACAATACAGATATAGGGGGATCGCAAGTTCCATCTGGGACAGAAGAGACTTCACCTCCCTCCTAGTCTTAATTTTCATCGTTTCCTTTCCTCGCAACGCTATATTTACCATATTTGTCATGGTTAACAAATGATAGTATTTCACATGACCCTTCATGAACGACAAAGCCATCCAAGCTACCATTAGACATTCCTAAGTTTGACAGGAAGTTGAGAGAGTAACCATCAACACACATCATGACTTACCACTTGTGGTGTTCATCCAACTCGTTGATGGATGATAGTGTAAGGTTGCATCTTTTACAGAGATCCCTAACTAGAGATGCCACCAAATGGTACATTGAAATCAAGGGCAATTCTTTTAGAAGCTTCAATGACCTGGATATGGCATTTTTAACGCACTACCAATTTCATATTTGGTACGAGATAGGCACAAAGCTCCTAACTTCACCGTGTCAAGACAATGTCACTCACATATCTGATCATATACATGAGTGGAGGAGACAACGTAGGATGATTAAGACTCACATTCCAGACAAGATCCTTACAGAATCGTTTACCAAGTCCCTCTTACCACCCATTGCTAGGGATGTAGCTATGGTTGGGGCGGCCACTGAGGAGCAAGCCATTTTGCATGCCCAACATTTCGACTTGATCTATTCTCAGTTGGGTACTCTATATGACATCATCCCAAATGCTCCTCGCCCATCAACGTTTCCACGAAAACCCAACCCAAGACTACATGTTGATGGTGTGGTTGGTTCTATTTCACAAACATCATTGAATAAGTTAGTTGATCAGATGGGTCAAATGTCCATTAAGTCTCACTTGTCAGTTGTTGGCACTAATGCTCAAATTGTTGCGGTCCCCTCTTAGACCTCTGAGGTGAATTCATTGTAGTCCACGCAACCAAACAATTCTCAACAACCTGGAGGTAAGAAAAAGAGGAACAAGAAGAAGAATGCCAAGAATGGGAAAGGGATTGCCTCCACCCAAAAAACCCATGAGGGAGGCACTAAGGAGAAAAACAAGAGTCGTTTTCCCTGCATGATTTGTGGGAAAGACCACCCTACTCACCAGTGCCTTGGGAAGGATGAGATCCACATATTTTTGGCACAACTGCGGGCTCCAAATATGCCTGATGTATTAACTCATCCTTTCCCCCCTCAACCTCAAAACATGGTTGCCACAAATCCTTTCCTTCCACCAAGGGGCATCATAGGTACCCCTCACCATGAGGGGTCTCCATTGAATGCTTATATTTTCATGTTTGATCACATGGTCAATTTGCAGACACAAGATAAAAATTATGGCATTCCTGAGCCTTCAAATGCTACCCCAAAAGAAGCATCTCCATCTCAACCCAGTGGCCCTCTCCAAATAGAGAATCCAATTATTGATACAATGCTTTTCTCCCCAAAGGGAATTCTTCGACATACGAAACATAATCCTAACACACAGGCTCCTCACAACTACAGTATTGTGGAAGACTTAGCTCAGGTACCTTGTTCCATGTTTGCGCTTGAAGTTCTCCAAAACTTCCCCACGCAACGAAAATCCTCGTTCTTTTCCATAGGTGGGTGTGATCCCTAGGAGTCGAGCTTGATGACCTTTGATTTATCTCAAGTAACTCATAAGCTCTCCCAACATGTCACCTTTTAGATCATTGTGCGATCGTTGGAGAAAAACATATATCGAACAATGGTGGATGAAGGATCCTCAACTTGCATCATGTCCATTTTTTGTCGTAATGCCCTTGGCTCTCCTTAGCTCGACACGTCTGTGACACTATTAAAAGCATTCGATGGACACATGTTCCAACCTCATGGAATCATCATTGTCTTACGCATCGAGTTAGGTGGAAAGACTGTCTATGTGGTGGTAGAGGTCATCGACGCACCTCTTGAGTACAATCTATGAGATTATTGCAGTTGTTTCATCGGTCTTTAGGGTCCTACACTTCCCTCACCAAGGGAAAATCGTTACCATCGATCACCTTGTGTTCTATACCCCAAACCTTGGATCCAATGTGGGGTCAAATGTACCCTTTATCGATGATACCATGCAGTCTTTTGTTAATGTCGGTGTAGGGATGTTCAAAGATACTTCGTTGATGGGGATGTTTCCCCTTTCCCCATCGTTTCCCACAACAACCATTTCTCCTATCAACATGATTTCCTCATCTACTAATGGATCCCTTGGGTCTTTTGATCCTTGGGTGGTACGTCGTCCTGAGGATATTGATTCATATGAAGTATCCATGCCTCTCACCGTGGTCGATATTGTCAATCTAACAATCCCATCATCATCATCTGTTGATACTTGTCAACACCTCCATCCTCATAGGGAGTGCGATCAACCTACTCTTCCCATACAGGTTGGAAACTCTCCCAGTTCACATGACTCCCTTGATTTTGAGTTGCCTTCATAACAGGCCATCCTAGAAGTCATGGCTTCCATCGATAAGCCCAGGGAAGGTGAGAATCTTCGAGAATTTATCCTCCCTATTTTGGAACCCACAAGAGTTAGCAATATGAGCTTCAATCCGGGATTGGGGGCATTTGTTGAGGCATCTAGTGAGACCCCTAGTCTTAACCCATTTCTTCCTCAGATATCTTTTTTAGAACTTTCCACTGAGTTCTCTACCCTCCCTTCATCCGAAGATTTACATTTTTTACTTCATTTGTGTCTTGATGGGTCCCATCAAGGAGATTTCATCACTCATGAAACCACTCAAAATGAGTATCTTCAACTACAAATATTCATCCCTATGTGGCATGGCCCCGGCATGGTGAGCCATATGAAGCCAACATCAGCTCATGAGTTCATCAATTAGGAAAAATATCCTTTGCCTGAGCCTAGCCATGGGCTCTACTTAGCGTAAAGCATCAATATCTGTAGTTCCGTGTACATAGGTGTGTGGTGTGAGTGTTTTTGTTTTTCCTCTCATACCCCAAAAATCCAAAAATATTTTCTTTTTTGAGATTTCACTATATGTTTTGACGTTAGAATCTAGTTTACATGTCTTAAAAGGATTATAAGGACTTTTTTATGACAATGGAGACATACCATGAACTTGAGGTACGTGTTTCTCACCTAGCATATAGGGATAGGTTTTCCCATGCATATTCCACTTTGCATTATTAACCAACCATGTTGTCAGCGTTATGCCTTAGGTTCGAACCTGAACAATTGCAACCTTAGCCATTCCTTTTGTATGTCATAACTAGTTTGGTAGTGCCTACCCTTCATGGGTACCCTAGTTAGCACCTGAATTTCCATTTGGTGCCCATGTTGTATTTTCCTGATGGCATGGGATCCCTCCTTTAGCCCCACCATGACTTGAAGATTGAGCCTCATTCTCCTCTCTTCATCTATATTCTGACCACATCCCTTGGGGGTTCCCAATTTTTTTTTTTTATGTTTCTTAATGGTCACCTATGCATTTTTTGCTCATGTCATGCCTCTTGCCACTGCATTGCTATTTTCCCATGTCCCACTTATCGCTATGAAGTAGTCTTGACCATCTACCTCTTGCATTATTTAGCCTTCATTTTGCATCCCTCTACCTAGGGAGAGAACAACTTCTAAGAGTGGATCTCACTTTCCAATACCATTTGCATTCCTCATTACTTAGGTCAGTTCCATGAGCTTGGAACATAGGAGCATGTTGTTAATCCACTTGTTCTCTCCCGCCAAGTATACTTTTATCTCTATTTCGGACTCGTAAAAGGACATGAAAAAGATAGCGAGCTTACTTGTGTCATTATTTTGTGTTCTTTAAACCATCAAGGAGATCGAGCATACTTGTGTCATTCTTTCGTGGTCGTTAAACCATGAAGGAGACAAAAAATAAAAAAAGAGTGGGGATTTTTCACCATTGATCTATTTTTAAAATGGCAGTGTCAGTCGAGTCACCCTTGAACATGGCACATGTTTGAGTACTCATCATACATTTCGGTTTTAGCTTGCCTAGGAGTCGTTTAAGTAATATGAGTCAAAGATAGTCCTCCATCTGGTTACTCTTCCAGTCACCATGGAGAGTTCTTCAATGCCTCTTGCATTGTTGCACTATATTCATCTAGCTCTCGTATCTTGCTGCCAAGTCACCATTGTGTCGTGTTATATGTTCAAGGGAAGTTTAAGCTTGAATTGGCCATTTGCTATGTTGTTGGCTTTCTGAGTTGGCCATCCCTGTGTCCATTGTACTTTTTGATACTCTCTCTTCAGATGATTTCTCGATGTTTGTTTCGTGTCGATTGATGGGGGATACATTAAGGGCCCTCCTTCAATGGATCTTGAAACCATCTAGTACCTTGGAGCTTGTAGTCCTTAGTGGAAGGCCTCCTTGTGATCAACAATTGGTTTTCATCATCGAATCATGATCGATTGATTCTACAAGTGTTTGACATCAGATCATCTATTCACACTCGTTGGATGGTACTAGGTACCTTGGGGTCCATTTTCATCATCAGTGAATCCACTCGCGTCTGTTAACGGTATACATCAATGATCGGTAATTAGATAGTTTCTACCATGCTCAACATCAACTCATCTATTCACATGATGTAGATTCATACCATTGATGTTTGGGACGAAAACCTTGGATTTGGGGCCATATCATTCCTTTACAACATCCCCTCCCAAGTTGCGATGGATTATATCACTTGTATATGAATATTTCGGGGGCACTCTCCTCGGTGCTTGTTGTCTTTCTGACATCTATATGTTTTGTCATAGATCCACATTATATCTGTTGGTGGCTATGATTATGTTTCTGACATAGATCCACATTGTATTTGTTGGTAGCTATGATTGAGTTCATGACATAGATCCACATTGTATTGTCTCGTGGCTATGGTCTCATTGATGACATGGATCCATTGTGCATTCTTCAATGCCCATGATCTAGCATTTCATTTCATGGATCCACAGTGTATTTTTTGGTGTCCGTTCTCATTATGAGTCAGAGTATGTCTACCTATGGGATTGGTCTATATATACTCATCCTTGGTGTTTGATTGCAGAACTGTTTTGGTTTCTGAACCTCCTTTGCTCTATCCTTGTGTTGTCTCATGTGGACTTTGTTGTAATGTATTTCGGCCATCCATTCCTTTCCTGAAATCACACATTAGAGGGCATATGTTATAGCCTTAATTTCCACCCTATAGGCCAGAGAGGAATCCATCAGAGGATAGAGGCCCTAATAAAACTTTTTCCTAAGGTTTGACCCCTTTTAAACCATTTTTGGAGGCCCTCGTGTGACACCTAGTGGACAACAAGTGAGGCCCTCACTGGAATCTAGTAGGTCATCAAGAGAGGCACTATCAAACTTATAGAAATGAAGAGTCATGAGGCGAGAGGTGAGCGATGATTTGGATCTTCATGTCAAAGGCCTAGGAACTCACATCATTCGAGTCTCTAGTGGCCTCTAGAAGATCTAGAAGCCTCTCACAAGCCTCCTCCAAGAGCTATATAAAAAAGGAAATCCCTGGGCAATAGGGAGAATGGAATGATGATGTTATGTTTCTCAACTACAAAGGTGTCCATCAAACACAACCAAGAGTCAGTGAGCCTAACCTAACCATGGAGTTGCAAGGAGAGGCAAGGAGTAAGGAGGCTAAAGGAGGATTCATCTTCATCAAGTTGAGGTATGAATTGAGATGTATTCTCTATAATTTATTATAGATCATTTGGCTTTTCCTCATGAACGTTTTTCTTTTATGCATACATATTTAGATCTTGTTTATATTGTTATAGATCAGGTTAGATCTAAGCTAGATGTAGGATTCTAACACTAGGAGGACAAAGTGGAATGGTATTATTTTTTCTTTGGTGTGTAGGAAGTAGGTTGTATAAGTTGGAGTTGCAACTTCAAGACTGTAGCAGCTAGGATACGCTAAGGACAACCTTCACGAAAAAGGTAATCCATTCTCCCAACTCCTAGTGTGTGATCTTATTACTTGTTTCTAGGAGAACCATAGGAAATCTAGCCCATTCATGTCTAGGATTTCTAGGCCAATCCTAGAGAGATCTTACCGATCTGCTCAGTGAGATCTTTGTGACCAAAAATACCATGACAAGAACAAATCTTCCTGTGATATAAGTTTTAGATTGTGATGCCCCGTATTATTAAAAAAACAAATGAATGGTATAAAACTAGAAAAAAAAAATAAAAATAAAGTAAAAGATTAAAATAAAATGAATTACTTTATTAATAGGATAAAAGGGTAAAAATAAGAAAATACAAATTTATGGAAAACAAAATTAAGAAAAGTTAAGATAAGAAAAAAAGAAATTTCATGTTGACAAGTGGAACCTGTGAATTGAGTTTTTTTGGATGGATGGACAAAGGAACTCTATTTAAATGGGGGAGGAGAAGGAAGTAAGGCATCTCTTTTTGGGCCTGTAATAATTCTTGGGAAGTAAGGATTTGACATTGACATAGGTAGTTGATTGAGGGTTGGGGGGCTCTCAGTTGTCTTGGTTGAGGGGTTGGTTGGTTGGGAGGAGAGTCATCCCCCAAATTTTTTTGCAGCATATTGGATCAAAGATTGAAGTGCAATGGTTTTACTTTCATGAGTATTGTAAGTAAATTGTGTTTGACAACTCTTAGGCAAGCTCCTCACCACTCTTATGACATGTGGATTATGAAATTAGTAAAATATTTTCCTTTACTTTTATCAGTCAATGGTTATAAATTTATGTGTTTCAAAACCAATTTTATATATTTAATGTAAGTGTTGCAACTATGAGTGACGTCATGGGTATGCTTAATATATTCTCTCTTTACCTTTGATGATTTGAAAGTTTTGGTAATTAAAAAAAAAAATATTGATGAGAGAAAATAAATCAAGAAATCCAATCACTTTAGTTCTATCCCTTTGTCCTTTGGGATGTAAATAAGTTGGATTTAATAAACCACTTCATTGTTCTTCTATTAAAGCTTTGATATAAGGCTGATCCATTTGAATATGATCACCATAAACCCGCACAATTTGAGGGTAAGCTTGTTGAAATAATCAACAATAGAGAGTTCCACTTGAAGTTTTCGACAATAGAGAGTTCATAATTGGATTTAAGTTAGGATCAAACTTGGAGTTTGGTCGTTTTTGGTAGCCATATCGAATATTTTGTTCATAGTTGTGAGCTTGAAATCATAAAACCCCAAGTAAAATTTCATAATCAGAACAGTTGTATATCTTTGATTCGTCTTTCATTCTTTCTTGCAACAGTCCACAGCTCTTATTTCATGTTTTCTTCATCGGATTCTGCAACCATGTTGCTCACATTTGAATATATTGCAGGAAGTTGTCAAAGAGAATTGCAAATACTAAAGCGACTCTCTGAAAGAAGCTAAATGTAAATTAGGTGTCAACTAATTTAAATTTTAACTAAACTTATGTTGATAATCATTATTACATGTTGTTGTATGTATAAGCCTTTAGGGTCAATTTATTGACAAAAGGATGGGCGTTCCTTTCTATAAATATACTAAATGCATTACATCCACTTAACCTAGAATTAGTTTGCACTTGTTTAGTGCCTCTTGTATAGTTATTGTGGAAAGAAATTGTTTCTTATGTACTAATAAATATACATGTTGAGATGGAAACAATAAAATGTGTCATTTGTGTTGGTTTAACATATACAAACGAAAAATTATTGGCATGGAAACATAACATATAGTGACTATATAGATATAACAATTATTGAGTTGAGGATTGGGGCTCTGCGGTTTTTCAGATATGGGGACTGGATCTGCGGTCTCGGGAAGGGGTCTTGGGTTCATGCCTGTTAAAATTTAATCCTCTGTTAATTGAAGCTCACCTATATATCCCTTTTCTCTCATATGATAGTTTTTCAACCTCGATAATGGTTTTGATTAGGAGGTCGTGGATTATAATGATAGTCTATGCTTCCAACGTGCCTTCCACACACAAGACGACTACAAAAGAGCCTTTCTCTGGAGCGATTAAATGGCTCAGAGAAAAATATGGGTCCAAATCTTATGGTAACTGGATTCGAAGTCGCTAACAATGAAGGGATTGAGAATGATTCCATTAATGGCCCTCTTTCTATTCTCAGGGCTTCTCCCATCCCCCCATTTCATTCTCATCAATAATCATTCTCTTCCCCTTCTACTACCATTCCAGTTAGTGAAGGTGGTAAGGAAGGTAGAGGCAAGGGTTATGGATTGAAAAATTATTCCAAGAGTTGCCTCAAAGCGAGGGGAGATCGGGTGGCCGTGGTTATTGAAAAAGACATTAGGATCGAATATATTCCATCTCTGGTTGGAAAGGTGTTGGTTGGTAGGTTTAGTGGGAAGTTGGTCATGTTGGGTCGATTTGCATTGGCTTCCTCCTCTTGGGTACAGGCCAAAAGTTCATATTTTGGTGTGAGGGTGGTTAAGTTTCCTTTTTCGCTCTAAAGAAGATGTCAATCACATTTTGGATCAGAACTAGAATTGGGGTCTATCTGGACTAGTTCTCCACAATTGGACGGTTTATTTACACCCTACTCGTGCTCCAGTATTGGTTCTACAGGTCTGGGTCATCTTGCCATGCATTCCCATGGTGTTCTGGAATAAATTAACCCTTGAGACTATAGGCAGTAATCTGGGAAGGTTTGTGGCCTTAGAACCCAAATGGGAGTCCAAAATAGATAGACATTGGGTGTGGGATTTAATAAAGGTTCACTTAAGAAACAGTCTCATCAGTGAAATGGAGCTAGTTTATGGAGATTTAAAATGGTTTGAACAAGTTGACTATTGGAAGGTTCCCTTTCATTACTTTGCATGCCACGAAATAGACCACCTTCTCACTCAGTGTAAATATCCTAAGCCTAAAACTCACCAAATTTGGGTGAAAAAATCCAAAGTAGCTCATGAAATTTCTCTGACAAGAAGAAAAAAGATCCAAGCCGGACATTAAGAAAGAAGTTCCAAAGATTGAAGTGAAGGTTCTCAAGCCTACAACAGTTCCAAATTTAGGTAAGTATTATTCTCCTCGTCTTGTTTTTGTCCGTCCACCTCTTCTCTCCCTCCCTTCTCCAATTTTCATCCTTGAGCCTCTCAATAATTCTCCTCTTTCTATGGACCCTTCCCCTATTGGAAGCCTTCCCTCTACCCCTCGTCATGTTTCTTCCCGGTCAGGGGGTCCCTCTGATAATGTTGTGGCTAAAGGCAGTAAAGGGATGCAGGTGGCTTGAGAGGGGGTATCTCCCAGTTTGAAGCAGGTTTCACTTACCCCTAAAGTCGAGTATGATTTAAGATCCCGCGGGAATCAACTGAACGATACCTCCTCCCATGGAGGTCTCTCTCTCTATCCTATTCAAAAAAATCCAGTCGATAGGAATTTGCACCTTATGAAATCTCAACATAAAGTTGTTCTTGATACTAGGAAAGGTAAATAGTCAACTATCACAAGGGCCCTTTGAGCGAGGAAAGCCCTTAAGTGGCCTTATCCATGATCGTTTTTATCTTTCAACGCAAGAGGGGTAGGGGGCACCCAGAAACAAATTTCCCTCAAAAGGCTCATTCAAATCCACAACCCTGATGTAATTTTACTACATGAAACAAAGTGTGAAGGTTCCAAGGCAAGGGCTATTGTTGAAAAATGGCTAAAAATTGGTCATTTTGTGCTTTTGATGCATAAGGCAAATTAGGAGGGCTCCTGATGGGGTGGAGCCCATCATGCAAGGTGTTTTTTTCTTACAGCTCATCAATTTCAGTAAAACTGGAATTCAAAGACATGGAGGAACCTATAACCATAATCAATGTATATGGGCCTTACTCCGAGAGAACCCCCTTCTGGGAAAAAATAGCTAGCTTTGGAGCTCTTTATGATCCTTTGACTTTGATTGGGGAGGATTTTAATTTTACCTTAAATTTAAGATAATTATGGGGGTCTAACCCTAGGAGGGATCCCCAAAATTGGATTTTTCTCTGCTTGTTTGGAAAATCTTAACTTGGTTGATTTAGAACTAGTGAAACTAGTTCCCATGTGGAGGAACTTTCGAGTTGGGGAAAGCGTTATTTCTAAAAGATTGGATTTATTTTTAGTTTCTGAGAAGTTGTTTAATATTTCATTAACTATGAAATTGTGGGTGTCCGCAGGAGGAATTCCTGATCATTCACCTCACTAAATCCAGGTGGAGAGTCCCCTCCATAACCCTTAAAATTCAACCCGGTGTGGTTATTGGATGAATATTACAAGCAGTTGATTTCAAACACATTGGAGAAACTCTTCGTCTCCCTCCTCTATGATGAAAGAATTCACAAACAATGTTTCCAGAGTTAAGGAACTTATGAAGAATTGGTATAATACTTATAAGGAGAAGATCCTTGGCCAGCTAAAGGAGGAAAAAACAAAGATAACAAAAGTTTATGAGGACAATGACTCTAGGTATTGGTCAGTAGAATGACTCTCACAATTGTGAGAATTTGAATATGTTCGACATTCAAAAGAAGGTGAAAATAATTTGAATAGGTGGCGGCTCAAAAGCAGAGCGGTGTGGATAAAAGAAGGTGACAATAATTCTAAGCTTTTTCATAATTATGTGAACCTACGTAAGAATATCAATACTATTTGGGAGGTCAAAACCCAGGATGGTACGATTGTGCACTCCTTTCTGGAAAAATCAAACGAAGTGGTTCTCCACTTTAGTTCCTTATTTCAGGAACCATCGGGTTGTCCCATTCAGGAGATATTGGAAGTGGTATCAAAATTTGCATGTGTTTTCATTGAAGACATGAACAGTTCGTTGATTGAATTAGTTACGAAATCTTAAGTTCTCGCTACCTTGTCCTCCATGCAAAGAGGCAAGAGCCCTAGGCCTCACAGGTTAACTATGGAATTTCACATGGGTTTTTAAGATTTGGTCAAGGATGATCTACTCAAGGTAGTTCGGGGGTCCCAAAGGGTAAGAAAAATCATGGGTTCATTTAACTCCAACTTTATTTCCCATATCCCAAAAAAACAAGATGGGAGCTCCTTCAGAGACTATTGGCCCATTTTGTGTTGCAATGCAATTTACAAAATCATGGAAAAAATCATAGCTAGGAGTCTAAAACCAATTTTTAGTGAAATAGTGTTGGAAGAGTAGTTTGGTTTTCTTCAGAAGAGACAAATTCATGATGATGTGGTTATTTCTCAAGAGGCCCTCCACTCTATCCGTTTGCACAAGCAGGCCTCGACTATCATCAATTTTGACCTATCTAAAGCATATGACAGGGTTAGTTGGACCTTTCTGTGGCTTGTTCACATAAAAATGGGCATGGGTCTTTTTGTGGTCAATTGGATATTTGGGTGTGTCCAGTAAGTATCTTTCACGGTACGTATTGATGGTGCACCTTAAAGGTTCTTTAGGGACTCAAGGGATCTTAGACAAGGTTTCCATTTATCCCAATTCTTGTTCCTAATCGTCGTCGAAGCTCTAAGCAAATTAATTGAAGATATAAGGATAAAAGGAGATCTTTGTGGAGTTAAGATGGAAGGATAAGAAAAAATTTCCAATCTTCTCTTCGTAGATGACGTTATATGCTTCATCAATGGAACTTTGAAAGACATTCCATCCTTACGTGGAGTATTGAATCTAGATTGTAGGGCAACATGTATGGAAATCAATGTTGATAAATCTTGTTTAATTCTTAATGATTTACCTAATAACCTTGCTCAACATATTGGTGGTTTACTTCCTTTCCCTCGAAAGGACCTCCAATATAGGTTCAAGTATCTCAGATTCATTCTTAAACCCAATAACTATAGACTTGTCGATTGGATATGTTTGTACAAGAACGTAGAGGCCCAGATCTCCCTCTAGGTTAGCATGCTTCTGTTTAGAGGTGGAAGACTTACATTGTTCAAGTCAGTGCTAGAAATCATCCCAGTTTACTAGATCTCGATATTCGCAATCCCAAAAGGAATATTAACTAAAATTAAGAAAATCATCTTTTGGTTCCTATGGTTTGGATCATGTTCTTCTAGAGGACTCCCTTGGGTGAAGTGGAGTCGTTTAGCTACCCCTAAAAATATTGGAGTCTGGGGATTAAAAAACATTTTCCATTTCGCACATTCTTTATGTAATGTCCCCACTATAATCCAAAGTTTAATTAATGCATAATGTAGATATGAAATGTGGCCATGACCAAGCGATGCATATGCAAATTGTGTTTTTGAATTTAATAAATAAAATGTGATGCCACATGCTAGAGAATATGGAAAACAATGGGGGGCTATGATTCTACAAGAGAGAGGGGTCCAAGGGGGATTTTATTCATGGATATTAATTCAAATCACATTCTTGAAATTATTATCATTGTGTATGAACCTTCTAATTTTTTTATTGAGTGTCCTCAAAGATAATCATTGAATGCATGTAAGAGAGTGGGTGTGAGAAGTCACATCCCATATTAATTGGGAGCACGGGGGCTTACTACAATCGGTTTGGAGAAGAGTGTAAGTCAAACAAGTAAGCCAAAGAGAGGAAATTCATATGGGTAGTTACAACAGTTTTTGGAGAGTCACGTGTTTTATGAACAACAAACAAGGAACAGGGAAGAAGAGTATTGGAGTTGGAGAAACCATGGAGGGTGGATTCTGGAGCGTATTTGGAGCAAAACACTGAAGAGCCAGGTTGTCAATATTGAAGAGTGGACTCCTATGTGAGTTGCATTGTAACATCAAGTGATTGTTGTGTTTTCCCGGTAGTTTTCCTAGTAGTGAGCTCCCTTGAGATTCCTAGTAGTGATATTCCTGGTTACATGTGCCAAAGAGAACCTAATAAATGAATGGGACGCCTGATGGATTGATAGAAGTCAAGGGGTACATTCCTTGGGTTGGGAAGGTCAAGAGGAAGAGCTGGTGGAAAATCGAGATAGTTGTAAGAGAATACCAGTGGGTTGTGGGATTTTTTGAGTTGTGAGTGGACAGTGAGAGATCACCCTCTTTTGTGGATTGCTAGTTGTAGCTCGGGGGTGAATTATTTTAGGGAACAAAAAGTCTATGGTTGGGTGAAACGTCCATCCCAAGTAGCTGGTTGCACAAGTATTTTAAAATATAAGTGTTTTATCTTGTTTCTGCATTGCATTATGAGTTCAATTGTTGTGTTTTAACTCTATGTTTGAAAACGATTTATATGTTGTCGTATTTGAGTTTATTAGTTGCATTTTATGTTTATTTTAGAATGTTGTAGATGCATCTAGTTCATGGTATCAACAAATGGTTAAAATTGAATGTTTTCTTATAGCTAGTAAGCTACATGATTGGTTAGCAGAAATTTTTTAATTTTATGAGCATTTTCGCACGTAATGGACCTCAGGTGGGCTGGGGAAGTTACACTTTGGTTGCTCGAAGTCTATGGAGGTTAACATTAAACAATGGTCTTTGGGGTAGAGTCATGAAGGCTAAATACATGCAAGTCCTGACAATAGAAGACTGGTTTAGACTTTCGTGGAAGCCGTCCAAGTGTTCCATTGTTTGGAAGGCATTGGTTTGCGCTTTCCCATTGGTTGGATAATGGACTGCATGGAAGATAGGAAATCAGAGGAAGGTCATAGTTGGAAAAGACTACATGCTATCGGCCTCGCTTGTTCAAAAACTCCATGCAAAGGGTATATTCTTCATTGAAGATGTCAAGGCCCAATCTCCTCAGGTTAGGGGAAGATATGGATGGAATTCCTCGGTTGATCTGGGACTCAAAGGGCAAGACGTGATCGAATGGAATCCGTTTTTTCAATTATTAGTTTTAAACTACATTAGGCTTCAATAGGGGGAGGAAGATTCACTAGTATGGACTAAAAACCCAGGTACTGAGGACTACACAACAAATTTGGAATATCAAACTCTTATGGAGAGACATGAAACTGTTGAAAAGCAATGGTGGTGGGGCCTATTTGGAAGCTGAAAGCCCCTTTAAAGAGTAAAATTACTCCATCAATAACAAGATTTTGACTTGGGATAATGATATCAAAAGGGAGTTGTTCGGTCCAAGCATGTGCGCTCCAACGAGGAATTGGTAAATAATGTCTGTATATTGTGCAGGTGATGAAGCTAGTGAAGGATGAATTCAAGCAGAATTACTCTTGGAACAACGTTCAGCTTGAAAATTGTCTAAAGGACTGGTTATCTAACAAATTTGTAAAGCTTTTCGAAGGTCTGCCATACATATTGGTCAATATTATTCAGTGGGCATGTACTGTGCAAATCTTCAAGAAGGAAGAGGTGCCACTTGAAATCTCAGTTGATCTCATAATCAAAATCTCAAAGGAATTCAAGCTAGATCCTAAAGAAAAGAAAATTGGACTCCCAATAATGTCTGAGCTCAACTAGGAAATCTCATGGAGATTTTTCGATGGCACCTCACAGGGTCATCCTCCTCGATGTGGCATTGGAGTGGTTCTCTTTATAAACCAGAATCGCTTTCTTCATTTAAGATATGTTCTTGGTAGAGGAACTAACAACATAGCAGATTCATTGCTTTTTGGATGTTTCTTGAAATAACCATGAAAATAGGTATCAAAAAGCTTCAGATATTGAGCAATTCTAAATTGGTCATATAGTGGGTAAATAAAAAAAAGCTTCAGTGTTGGATATTTGATTGAATTCGTTGCTACAGGACATTCTTCACTAGTTTAACGAGAAAGTAGATTGAATCTTTTTGAAAGATGTTTTCAAAAACTGTAAATTGTTTATATATAGATAATAGGTTTTGTTAATGGTCCTCTGAGAAAGAGAATAAGAGATTTTCGTGCCCTCTGAGACGTTCTCTTATGAACAAAAATATGTATATACATATTTTTTTGTTAACCAGAAAAAAAAAGGGGGGAGAATTTTATTATAAAAAGGGGTGCCTCGGGCCTGAAAAAAGAGACAGTAGTTGAAGATTTGATTCTAGTTCGATCAAAATCAAAACTCCCTGTAGGAGGGCCACTATATAGATTGTCAAAGTCTTTGAATTCTTTCCTAATTTCAGAGTGTCCAGGATACACTATGTAAAAGATTCCAATTGTACATTTAATAAAAATTGACTGCTACTACACTATAGATGCCATCATTCATTTCCCGGGGTTGGTTCATTCAGGTCGAGCTGGACAGGAGCTGCTGGCGGTGAAGAGCCTCCTCTGGATTCCTGAATCTTACATCTTGTTGTGGATGGTCCCAAAAATATTTCAGTTGGAGCTTGAGTGCAATACATTCATCCTGTAGTTGTCGGACTGTTTGCTTTTGAGCCATTTATTCCTCCATAACTGTGATTAGATGAGTAGAGAGCCCATTATACCGAATTTGCAGTTCAAGAATTGAATTTCTTGAATCAGCCAAATCCGCTTCCAATTGTGCCACCCTGTGTGTCCAACGGGAGTTTCTAGATGCCATTGGCAGTGATGGACAATTTCTGAAGGTTGGGAGTTACACAGAATCGCAGGTTCTTTAATGCATAAAAATTTCATGTCTAAGATAGCGAGATCGTTGTGTAAGTAATATCTGTTTGCAGCACAGAGAATTTATATGACCGCTGAGCAAACTATGCCATAGGATTGTCACAACAACTATTCATCAAACCAGCTCGAAGTTCGCTATTACTACAGATGAGAGCATGTTGAACGTCACAGGAGCATAGGTCGTTGAAGTCAGCTCGACAACGCAGAGGTTGCTCCACCAAATCTCATGCACAGTTAGGGTTTTGATAAGATAATTGAAAACGCCACTGTATCATTGGCTATCAGTTAAACATCATTCATTTCATAGATTAGCTCATGGAAAATGGGAACAAATTGCTAAATTAAAAGAATCATCTCAGATTTGACTACAAAAGATCTCACAGATTTTGATTTGCTGTCAAGAAAAGAAAAGATAGCGATGAAAACAGTAACTTCCTTAGCTAATGTGCACTTGTATGA
>ML782812.1:228602-318557 GCA_009831015.1 Picea engelmannii
GGGGCACTCTCCTCGGTGCTTGTTGTCTTTCTGACATCTATATGTTTTGTCATAGATCCACATTATATCTGTTGGTGGCTATGATTATGTTTCTGACATAGATCCACATTGTATTTGTTGGTAGCTATGATTGAGTTCATGACATAGATCCACATTGTATTGTCTCGTGGCTATGGTCTCATTGATGACATGGATCCATTGTGCATTCTTCAATGCCCATGATCTAGCATTTCATTTCATGGATCCACAGTGTATTTTTTGGTGTCCGTTCTCATTATGAGTCAGAGTATGTCTACCTATGGGATTGGTCTATATATACTCATCCTTGGTGTTTGATTGCAGAACTGTTTTGGTTTCTGAACCTCCTTTGCTCTATCCTTGTGTTGTCTCATGTGGACTTTGTTGTAATGTATTTCGGCCATCCATTCCTTTCCTGAAATCACACATTAGAGGGCATATGTTATAGCCTTAATTTCCACCCTATAGGCCAGAGAGGAATCCATCAGAGGATAGAGGCCCTAATAAAACTTTTTCCTAAGGTTTGACCCCTTTTAAACCATTTTTGGAGGCCCTCGTGTGACACCTAGTGGACAACAAGTGAGGCCCTCACTGGAATCTAGTAGGTCATCAAGAGAGGCACTATCAAACTTATAGAAATGAAGAGTCATGAGGCGAGAGGTGAGCGATGATTTGGATCTTCATGTCAAAGGCCTAGGAACTCACATCATTCGAGTCTCTAGTGGCCTCTAGAAGATCTAGAAGCCTCTCACAAGCCTCCTCCAAGAGCTATATAAAAAAGGAAATCCCTGGGCAATAGGGAGAATGGAATGATGATGTTATGTTTCTCAACTACAAAGGTGTCCATCAAACACAACCAAGAGTCAGTGAGCCTAACCTAACCATGGAGTTGCAAGGAGAGGCAAGGAGTAAGGAGGCTAAAGGAGGATTCATCTTCATCAAGTTGAGGTATGAATTGAGATGTATTCTCTATAATTTATTATAGATCATTTGGCTTTTCCTCATGAACGTTTTTCTTTTATGCATACATATTTAGATCTTGTTTATATTGTTATAGATCAGGTTAGATCTAAGCTAGATGTAGGATTCTAACACTAGGAGGACAAAGTGGAATGGTATTATTTTTTCTTTGGTGTGTAGGAAGTAGGTTGTATAAGTTGGAGTTGCAACTTCAAGACTGTAGCAGCTAGGATACGCTAAGGACAACCTTCACGAAAAAGGTAATCCATTCTCCCAACTCCTAGTGTGTGATCTTATTACTTGTTTCTAGGAGAACCATAGGAAATCTAGCCCATTCATGTCTAGGATTTCTAGGCCAATCCTAGAGAGATCTTACCGATCTGCTCAGTGAGATCTTTGTGACCAAAAATACCATGACAAGAACAAATCTTCCTGTGATATAAGTTTTAGATTGTGATGCCCCGTATTATTAAAAAAACAAATGAATGGTATAAAACTAGAAAAAAAAAATAAAAATAAAGTAAAAGATTAAAATAAAATGAATTACTTTATTAATAGGATAAAAGGGTAAAAATAAGAAAATACAAATTTATGGAAAACAAAATTAAGAAAAGTTAAGATAAGAAAAAAAGAAATTTCATGTTGACAAGTGGAACCTGTGAATTGAGTTTTTTTGGATGGATGGACAAAGGAACTCTATTTAAATGGGGGAGGAGAAGGAAGTAAGGCATCTCTTTTTGGGCCTGTAATAATTCTTGGGAAGTAAGGATTTGACATTGACATAGGTAGTTGATTGAGGGTTGGGGGGCTCTCAGTTGTCTTGGTTGAGGGGTTGGTTGGTTGGGAGGAGAGTCATCCCCCAAATTTTTTTGCAGCATATTGGATCAAAGATTGAAGTGCAATGGTTTTACTTTCATGAGTATTGTAAGTAAATTGTGTTTGACAACTCTTAGGCAAGCTCCTCACCACTCTTATGACATGTGGATTATGAAATTAGTAAAATATTTTCCTTTACTTTTATCAGTCAATGGTTATAAATTTATGTGTTTCAAAACCAATTTTATATATTTAATGTAAGTGTTGCAACTATGAGTGACGTCATGGGTATGCTTAATATATTCTCTCTTTACCTTTGATGATTTGAAAGTTTTGGTAATTAAAAAAAAAAATATTGATGAGAGAAAATAAATCAAGAAATCCAATCACTTTAGTTCTATCCCTTTGTCCTTTGGGATGTAAATAAGTTGGATTTAATAAACCACTTCATTGTTCTTCTATTAAAGCTTTGATATAAGGCTGATCCATTTGAATATGATCACCATAAACCCGCACAATTTGAGGGTAAGCTTGTTGAAATAATCAACAATAGAGAGTTCCACTTGAAGTTTTCGACAATAGAGAGTTCATAATTGGATTTAAGTTAGGATCAAACTTGGAGTTTGGTCGTTTTTGGTAGCCATATCGAATATTTTGTTCATAGTTGTGAGCTTGAAATCATAAAACCCCAAGTAAAATTTCATAATCAGAACAGTTGTATATCTTTGATTCGTCTTTCATTCTTTCTTGCAACAGTCCACAGCTCTTATTTCATGTTTTCTTCATCGGATTCTGCAACCATGTTGCTCACATTTGAATATATTGCAGGAAGTTGTCAAAGAGAATTGCAAATACTAAAGCGACTCTCTGAAAGAAGCTAAATGTAAATTAGGTGTCAACTAATTTAAATTTTAACTAAACTTATGTTGATAATCATTATTACATGTTGTTGTATGTATAAGCCTTTAGGGTCAATTTATTGACAAAAGGATGGGCGTTCCTTTCTATAAATATACTAAATGCATTACATCCACTTAACCTAGAATTAGTTTGCACTTGTTTAGTGCCTCTTGTATAGTTATTGTGGAAAGAAATTGTTTCTTATGTACTAATAAATATACATGTTGAGATGGAAACAATAAAATGTGTCATTTGTGTTGGTTTAACATATACAAACGAAAAATTATTGGCATGGAAACATAACATATAGTGACTATATAGATATAACAATTATTGAGTTGAGGATTGGGGCTCTGCGGTTTTTCAGATATGGGGACTGGATCTGCGGTCTCGGGAAGGGGTCTTGGGTTCATGCCTGTTAAAATTTAATCCTCTGTTAATTGAAGCTCACCTATATATCCCTTTTCTCTCATATGATAGTTTTTCAACCTCGATAATGGTTTTGATTAGGAGGTCGTGGATTATAATGATAGTCTATGCTTCCAACGTGCCTTCCACACACAAGACGACTACAAAAGAGCCTTTCTCTGGAGCGATTAAATGGCTCAGAGAAAAATATGGGTCCAAATCTTATGGTAACTGGATTCGAAGTCGCTAACAATGAAGGGATTGAGAATGATTCCATTAATGGCCCTCTTTCTATTCTCAGGGCTTCTCCCATCCCCCCATTTCATTCTCATCAATAATCATTCTCTTCCCCTTCTACTACCATTCCAGTTAGTGAAGGTGGTAAGGAAGGTAGAGGCAAGGGTTATGGATTGAAAAATTATTCCAAGAGTTGCCTCAAAGCGAGGGGAGATCGGGTGGCCGTGGTTATTGAAAAAGACATTAGGATCGAATATATTCCATCTCTGGTTGGAAAGGTGTTGGTTGGTAGGTTTAGTGGGAAGTTGGTCATGTTGGGTCGATTTGCATTGGCTTCCTCCTCTTGGGTACAGGCCAAAAGTTCATATTTTGGTGTGAGGGTGGTTAAGTTTCCTTTTTCGCTCTAAAGAAGATGTCAATCACATTTTGGATCAGAACTAGAATTGGGGTCTATCTGGACTAGTTCTCCACAATTGGACGGTTTATTTACACCCTACTCGTGCTCCAGTATTGGTTCTACAGGTCTGGGTCATCTTGCCATGCATTCCCATGGTGTTCTGGAATAAATTAACCCTTGAGACTATAGGCAGTAATCTGGGAAGGTTTGTGGCCTTAGAACCCAAATGGGAGTCCAAAATAGATAGACATTGGGTGTGGGATTTAATAAAGGTTCACTTAAGAAACAGTCTCATCAGTGAAATGGAGCTAGTTTATGGAGATTTAAAATGGTTTGAACAAGTTGACTATTGGAAGGTTCCCTTTCATTACTTTGCATGCCACGAAATAGACCACCTTCTCACTCAGTGTAAATATCCTAAGCCTAAAACTCACCAAATTTGGGTGAAAAAATCCAAAGTAGCTCATGAAATTTCTCTGACAAGAAGAAAAAAGATCCAAGCCGGACATTAAGAAAGAAGTTCCAAAGATTGAAGTGAAGGTTCTCAAGCCTACAACAGTTCCAAATTTAGGTAAGTATTATTCTCCTCGTCTTGTTTTTGTCCGTCCACCTCTTCTCTCCCTCCCTTCTCCAATTTTCATCCTTGAGCCTCTCAATAATTCTCCTCTTTCTATGGACCCTTCCCCTATTGGAAGCCTTCCCTCTACCCCTCGTCATGTTTCTTCCCGGTCAGGGGGTCCCTCTGATAATGTTGTGGCTAAAGGCAGTAAAGGGATGCAGGTGGCTTGAGAGGGGGTATCTCCCAGTTTGAAGCAGGTTTCACTTACCCCTAAAGTCGAGTATGATTTAAGATCCCGCGGGAATCAACTGAACGATACCTCCTCCCATGGAGGTCTCTCTCTCTATCCTATTCAAAAAAATCCAGTCGATAGGAATTTGCACCTTATGAAATCTCAACATAAAGTTGTTCTTGATACTAGGAAAGGTAAATAGTCAACTATCACAAGGGCCCTTTGAGCGAGGAAAGCCCTTAAGTGGCCTTATCCATGATCGTTTTTATCTTTCAACGCAAGAGGGGTAGGGGGCACCCAGAAACAAATTTCCCTCAAAAGGCTCATTCAAATCCACAACCCTGATGTAATTTTACTACATGAAACAAAGTGTGAAGGTTCCAAGGCAAGGGCTATTGTTGAAAAATGGCTAAAAATTGGTCATTTTGTGCTTTTGATGCATAAGGCAAATTAGGAGGGCTCCTGATGGGGTGGAGCCCATCATGCAAGGTGTTTTTTTCTTACAGCTCATCAATTTCAGTAAAACTGGAATTCAAAGACATGGAGGAACCTATAACCATAATCAATGTATATGGGCCTTACTCCGAGAGAACCCCCTTCTGGGAAAAAATAGCTAGCTTTGGAGCTCTTTATGATCCTTTGACTTTGATTGGGGAGGATTTTAATTTTACCTTAAATTTAAGATAATTATGGGGGTCTAACCCTAGGAGGGATCCCCAAAATTGGATTTTTCTCTGCTTGTTTGGAAAATCTTAACTTGGTTGATTTAGAACTAGTGAAACTAGTTCCCATGTGGAGGAACTTTCGAGTTGGGGAAAGCGTTATTTCTAAAAGATTGGATTTATTTTTAGTTTCTGAGAAGTTGTTTAATATTTCATTAACTATGAAATTGTGGGTGTCCGCAGGAGGAATTCCTGATCATTCACCTCACTAAATCCAGGTGGAGAGTCCCCTCCATAACCCTTAAAATTCAACCCGGTGTGGTTATTGGATGAATATTACAAGCAGTTGATTTCAAACACATTGGAGAAACTCTTCGTCTCCCTCCTCTATGATGAAAGAATTCACAAACAATGTTTCCAGAGTTAAGGAACTTATGAAGAATTGGTATAATACTTATAAGGAGAAGATCCTTGGCCAGCTAAAGGAGGAAAAAACAAAGATAACAAAAGTTTATGAGGACAATGACTCTAGGTATTGGTCAGTAGAATGACTCTCACAATTGTGAGAATTTGAATATGTTCGACATTCAAAAGAAGGTGAAAATAATTTGAATAGGTGGCGGCTCAAAAGCAGAGCGGTGTGGATAAAAGAAGGTGACAATAATTCTAAGCTTTTTCATAATTATGTGAACCTACGTAAGAATATCAATACTATTTGGGAGGTCAAAACCCAGGATGGTACGATTGTGCACTCCTTTCTGGAAAAATCAAACGAAGTGGTTCTCCACTTTAGTTCCTTATTTCAGGAACCATCGGGTTGTCCCATTCAGGAGATATTGGAAGTGGTATCAAAATTTGCATGTGTTTTCATTGAAGACATGAACAGTTCGTTGATTGAATTAGTTACGAAATCTTAAGTTCTCGCTACCTTGTCCTCCATGCAAAGAGGCAAGAGCCCTAGGCCTCACAGGTTAACTATGGAATTTCACATGGGTTTTTAAGATTTGGTCAAGGATGATCTACTCAAGGTAGTTCGGGGGTCCCAAAGGGTAAGAAAAATCATGGGTTCATTTAACTCCAACTTTATTTCCCATATCCCAAAAAAACAAGATGGGAGCTCCTTCAGAGACTATTGGCCCATTTTGTGTTGCAATGCAATTTACAAAATCATGGAAAAAATCATAGCTAGGAGTCTAAAACCAATTTTTAGTGAAATAGTGTTGGAAGAGTAGTTTGGTTTTCTTCAGAAGAGACAAATTCATGATGATGTGGTTATTTCTCAAGAGGCCCTCCACTCTATCCGTTTGCACAAGCAGGCCTCGACTATCATCAATTTTGACCTATCTAAAGCATATGACAGGGTTAGTTGGACCTTTCTGTGGCTTGTTCACATAAAAATGGGCATGGGTCTTTTTGTGGTCAATTGGATATTTGGGTGTGTCCAGTAAGTATCTTTCACGGTACGTATTGATGGTGCACCTTAAAGGTTCTTTAGGGACTCAAGGGATCTTAGACAAGGTTTCCATTTATCCCAATTCTTGTTCCTAATCGTCGTCGAAGCTCTAAGCAAATTAATTGAAGATATAAGGATAAAAGGAGATCTTTGTGGAGTTAAGATGGAAGGATAAGAAAAAATTTCCAATCTTCTCTTCGTAGATGACGTTATATGCTTCATCAATGGAACTTTGAAAGACATTCCATCCTTACGTGGAGTATTGAATCTAGATTGTAGGGCAACATGTATGGAAATCAATGTTGATAAATCTTGTTTAATTCTTAATGATTTACCTAATAACCTTGCTCAACATATTGGTGGTTTACTTCCTTTCCCTCGAAAGGACCTCCAATATAGGTTCAAGTATCTCAGATTCATTCTTAAACCCAATAACTATAGACTTGTCGATTGGATATGTTTGTACAAGAACGTAGAGGCCCAGATCTCCCTCTAGGTTAGCATGCTTCTGTTTAGAGGTGGAAGACTTACATTGTTCAAGTCAGTGCTAGAAATCATCCCAGTTTACTAGATCTCGATATTCGCAATCCCAAAAGGAATATTAACTAAAATTAAGAAAATCATCTTTTGGTTCCTATGGTTTGGATCATGTTCTTCTAGAGGACTCCCTTGGGTGAAGTGGAGTCGTTTAGCTACCCCTAAAAATATTGGAGTCTGGGGATTAAAAAACATTTTCCATTTCGCACATTCTTTATGTAATGTCCCCACTATAATCCAAAGTTTAATTAATGCATAATGTAGATATGAAATGTGGCCATGACCAAGCGATGCATATGCAAATTGTGTTTTTGAATTTAATAAATAAAATGTGATGCCACATGCTAGAGAATATGGAAAACAATGGGGGGCTATGATTCTACAAGAGAGAGGGGTCCAAGGGGGATTTTATTCATGGATATTAATTCAAATCACATTCTTGAAATTATTATCATTGTGTATGAACCTTCTAATTTTTTTATTGAGTGTCCTCAAAGATAATCATTGAATGCATGTAAGAGAGTGGGTGTGAGAAGTCACATCCCATATTAATTGGGAGCACGGGGGCTTACTACAATCGGTTTGGAGAAGAGTGTAAGTCAAACAAGTAAGCCAAAGAGAGGAAATTCATATGGGTAGTTACAACAGTTTTTGGAGAGTCACGTGTTTTATGAACAACAAACAAGGAACAGGGAAGAAGAGTATTGGAGTTGGAGAAACCATGGAGGGTGGATTCTGGAGCGTATTTGGAGCAAAACACTGAAGAGCCAGGTTGTCAATATTGAAGAGTGGACTCCTATGTGAGTTGCATTGTAACATCAAGTGATTGTTGTGTTTTCCCGGTAGTTTTCCTAGTAGTGAGCTCCCTTGAGATTCCTAGTAGTGATATTCCTGGTTACATGTGCCAAAGAGAACCTAATAAATGAATGGGACGCCTGATGGATTGATAGAAGTCAAGGGGTACATTCCTTGGGTTGGGAAGGTCAAGAGGAAGAGCTGGTGGAAAATCGAGATAGTTGTAAGAGAATACCAGTGGGTTGTGGGATTTTTTGAGTTGTGAGTGGACAGTGAGAGATCACCCTCTTTTGTGGATTGCTAGTTGTAGCTCGGGGGTGAATTATTTTAGGGAACAAAAAGTCTATGGTTGGGTGAAACGTCCATCCCAAGTAGCTGGTTGCACAAGTATTTTAAAATATAAGTGTTTTATCTTGTTTCTGCATTGCATTATGAGTTCAATTGTTGTGTTTTAACTCTATGTTTGAAAACGATTTATATGTTGTCGTATTTGAGTTTATTAGTTGCATTTTATGTTTATTTTAGAATGTTGTAGATGCATCTAGTTCATGGTATCAACAAATGGTTAAAATTGAATGTTTTCTTATAGCTAGTAAGCTACATGATTGGTTAGCAGAAATTTTTTAATTTTATGAGCATTTTCGCACGTAATGGACCTCAGGTGGGCTGGGGAAGTTACACTTTGGTTGCTCGAAGTCTATGGAGGTTAACATTAAACAATGGTCTTTGGGGTAGAGTCATGAAGGCTAAATACATGCAAGTCCTGACAATAGAAGACTGGTTTAGACTTTCGTGGAAGCCGTCCAAGTGTTCCATTGTTTGGAAGGCATTGGTTTGCGCTTTCCCATTGGTTGGATAATGGACTGCATGGAAGATAGGAAATCAGAGGAAGGTCATAGTTGGAAAAGACTACATGCTATCGGCCTCGCTTGTTCAAAAACTCCATGCAAAGGGTATATTCTTCATTGAAGATGTCAAGGCCCAATCTCCTCAGGTTAGGGGAAGATATGGATGGAATTCCTCGGTTGATCTGGGACTCAAAGGGCAAGACGTGATCGAATGGAATCCGTTTTTTCAATTATTAGTTTTAAACTACATTAGGCTTCAATAGGGGGAGGAAGATTCACTAGTATGGACTAAAAACCCAGGTACTGAGGACTACACAACAAATTTGGAATATCAAACTCTTATGGAGAGACATGAAACTGTTGAAAAGCAATGGTGGTGGGGCCTATTTGGAAGCTGAAAGCCCCTTTAAAGAGTAAAATTACTCCATCAATAACAAGATTTTGACTTGGGATAATGATATCAAAAGGGAGTTGTTCGGTCCAAGCATGTGCGCTCCAACGAGGAATTGGTAAATAATGTCTGTATATTGTGCAGGTGATGAAGCTAGTGAAGGATGAATTCAAGCAGAATTACTCTTGGAACAACGTTCAGCTTGAAAATTGTCTAAAGGACTGGTTATCTAACAAATTTGTAAAGCTTTTCGAAGGTCTGCCATACATATTGGTCAATATTATTCAGTGGGCATGTACTGTGCAAATCTTCAAGAAGGAAGAGGTGCCACTTGAAATCTCAGTTGATCTCATAATCAAAATCTCAAAGGAATTCAAGCTAGATCCTAAAGAAAAGAAAATTGGACTCCCAATAATGTCTGAGCTCAACTAGGAAATCTCATGGAGATTTTTCGATGGCACCTCACAGGGTCATCCTCCTCGATGTGGCATTGGAGTGGTTCTCTTTATAAACCAGAATCGCTTTCTTCATTTAAGATATGTTCTTGGTAGAGGAACTAACAACATAGCAGATTCATTGCTTTTTGGATGTTTCTTGAAATAACCATGAAAATAGGTATCAAAAAGCTTCAGATATTGAGCAATTCTAAATTGGTCATATAGTGGGTAAATAAAAAAAAGCTTCAGTGTTGGATATTTGATTGAATTCGTTGCTACAGGACATTCTTCACTAGTTTAACGAGAAAGTAGATTGAATCTTTTTGAAAGATGTTTTCAAAAACTGTAAATTGTTTATATATAGATAATAGGTTTTGTTAATGGTCCTCTGAGAAAGAGAATAAGAGATTTTCGTGCCCTCTGAGACGTTCTCTTATGAACAAAAATATGTATATACATATTTTTTTGTTAACCAGAAAAAAAAAGGGGGGAGAATTTTATTATAAAAAGGGGTGCCTCGGGCCTGAAAAAAGAGACAGTAGTTGAAGATTTGATTCTAGTTCGATCAAAATCAAAACTCCCTGTAGGAGGGCCACTATATAGATTGTCAAAGTCTTTGAATTCTTTCCTAATTTCAGAGTGTCCAGGATACACTATGTAAAAGATTCCAATTGTACATTTAATAAAAATTGACTGCTACTACACTATAGATGCCATCATTCATTTCCCGGGGTTGGTTCATTCAGGTCGAGCTGGACAGGAGCTGCTGGCGGTGAAGAGCCTCCTCTGGATTCCTGAATCTTACATCTTGTTGTGGATGGTCCCAAAAATATTTCAGTTGGAGCTTGAGTGCAATACATTCATCCTGTAGTTGTCGGACTGTTTGCTTTTGAGCCATTTATTCCTCCATAACTGTGATTAGATGAGTAGAGAGCCCATTATACCGAATTTGCAGTTCAAGAATTGAATTTCTTGAATCAGCCAAATCCGCTTCCAATTGTGCCACCCTGTGTGTCCAACGGGAGTTTCTAGATGCCATTGGCAGTGATGGACAATTTCTGAAGGTTGGGAGTTACACAGAATCGCAGGTTCTTTAATGCATAAAAATTTCATGTCTAAGATAGCGAGATCGTTGTGTAAGTAATATCTGTTTGCAGCACAGAGAATTTATATGACCGCTGAGCAAACTATGCCATAGGATTGTCACAACAACTATTCATCAAACCAGCTCGAAGTTCGCTATTACTACAGATGAGAGCATGTTGAACGTCACAGGAGCATAGGTCGTTGAAGTCAGCTCGACAACGCAGAGGTTGCTCCACCAAATCTCATGCACAGTTAGGGTTTTGATAAGATAATTGAAAACGCCACTGTATCATTGGCTATCAGTTAAACATCATTCATTTCATAGATTAGCTCATGGAAAATGGGAACAAATTGCTAAATTAAAAGAATCATCTCAGATTTGACTACAAAAGATCTCACAGATTTTGATTTGCTGTCAAGAAAAGAAAAGATAGCGATGAAAACAGTAACTTCCTTAGCTAATGTGCACTTGTATGATTGTGAGTAAAGAAGATCTCATGTTGCAGCTAAGATGCCATGTAAGCCCAATATTATGTTTTCAATCAACTCAAGAGGAAAGGTGCCACGTAACTCGAATAAGGTTTGATGGGATGCCACCAGCCTGCTGTGAATAATATCCACCACACACCTTGATCGTGAGAAGATGCCACAGCTGGAGTATCTACTAGATACATTGTTGGACAAGAATTCATCTATAACATATTACAAGTAAGTAATATGTTATAATATATTTTTAATATGTTATAACATATTTTTAATATGTTATAATATATTAATTATTATTAACATATTTTTAATATGTTATAATATATTACAAGTAATCTGTTATAACATATTAAATCATGATTATTTTTTTGGAATTTCTGGTTTTGGTAATAGTTTTTCTTGGAGTATGAAATCTTAACGACAATTTTAATGGTGGATGAGGTTACTACAACGATGTTGGAGGCACTTTAATGGCAGCAAACCGATAGAATAGTCTACTTGGTTGGGACAAGATACTGGGCGATCGGACCGGGCCTGCGTTTTTTTGCACTTTTTTGTTTTTTCTAGATTGTTACTGAGAAATGGAGCCGCTTCTGGAGGAGGGGAAACCCATCTTAATTGGGGTAGAGGGACAGCCACTGCCTGGCGTAGTGTCCACGTTTGGAGGAGAACTTTTGGGAAATCGATCGCAGCCAGGTGGGACATGACAACTGACAAGGTCTATTTCCCCGGGGAAATCGGTCAGTGAACAATGGGTACCTCGATTTGAGGAGGCTGGAGGTTAGGGAAATTCACTGGCGCCATGGGTAGGTTCAGTACATCCCTTGACGAACCTTTTGCCTCTCATGGATGGCTCAAATTACTCTGAAGGTTGGGGGAGTGAACACGTCTCCTTCCCAACGATGGTGGGGGATTTCGCAGGCAGCCTGGGGTTTGGCTCGGGCGAACTTTCCACAGAAACAACCTTCTCCTATTCAGAATTGGCAACGGTCACTACAACTGAGATTTCGAACTCGTTCGCTGAGGGGTTACCCTCTCCACCTATCTTCTCGCCTTCAAAGTTCCTAGTGGATGCAGATACAGCGGAAGCCACACCACCACTGGACATGGGAGTGAAGGAAATCAACGGTGGGGAAGTATCAGAACAAACTGTCGACCTCCCTCCTGAATAGAAAGATCACCCGCCCAAACTTTTCCCACTTAAGGAAGCCGAACATGCATTAGAAACACAAAACAAGGAAGGAAGAACGAATCCTGCTCGGTGTGCTCGAGCTAGGGAAGTATTAGAATGGATGGATTTTGGAGAGGACGTAGATATGGACTAGGTCATGGAACTCTCGGAAAAAGCGGTGGTGGGCAGAGTAAGAGGGAAGAACTTGGGACTGGCCTTCCTCAAAGGATGGGTCACAAAAACCTGGTTATTGGAACTTTCCCAGATGCCACGTATTCGTCTTCTCACAAGGGGCTAGTTTGATTTCGTTTTTACAGCTTCGGAGGAGGTGGATTGGGTACTAAAAAAGGTTTGGTGTATAACTGGCACCTCTACTATTCTCAAACGATGGACCCCAACCTTTGATGCTAAGAGGGAACGCATCGATGAAGAACCCATTTGGGTATGGCTCCCTGGGTTCCCAATGTAGTACTGGAACTCTCACAGGTTTGCGACCATTGGTAACTTTCTGGGAAGCTTTTTAGAAGCAGACATGTCCTTCGAAGAAACATGACTCATGACGGTGGCTCGTATCTTGGTAAAACTTGATCTGAAAAAAGGGTTTGCCTCAGGAGATTACAATCAACTCGACGACAGGGACTATTGTACAAATGTTGGACTATGAAGGAATACCCTTCAGATGTCATAGATGCCACGTATATGGACATGGTGTGGCATCCTACCCCCTACCATTCAAAGGCATGGTTCAAAAAGCCAAAGGTTCGAACTCCTTGCTCTCTCCTCCGGGGAAAAAGCTGGAAACTGAGCGGGATACAGAAGACTTCAAGGGTTTGGGTTTCCGGAGTGAAGAGGGTCCGACCACAAAAGTATCGAGCCCAGAGTGGAGGAACTCGCTGGATATGGGAGCTCTCCTTTCAGTGGATGTTGCATTGGTCTCTTCACCTACAACACGGGCCCCCACTCAATAGGGATGCACTACTCTGGGTATGTCACCTTTGGATGTTACTTCTTGCACTTCCTTTCCTTTTTCTTCTTTGAATAGTCACGACTTGGAAGCAAACAAAGGAGTCCCTCTACCCTTCCTAAATAGGAGTTGCTCCCTCCACACCTTGCCCTCCCTACACTGCACTCTTACTTCCTCCCTTTTGGTTATAGCTCCTTCTCTTATTTCCTCCTCCATTCAGTCGGGGAGGGTGGAAAAACAAGAACTGCCCCAGCTAAACCCTTCTATTTCTTTTCCCACCTCCCCCATACAACCTGCCCTGACAACAATCACCCTCTCGGACACTCCCTCGACTCTTGACTTGGTAGATTCTCTCTTCCCCAACCACTTGGCAGCACAAGCCTCTCCCTCTATCTCAACCCTTTCTTCCTCAAAAGACTCCAGGGTACGCTATCACCTTCGGAATCGCTCAGTAGTCAAGGATTACCCTTCGGAGACGGGATCATAGTTGCAAGAGGGGTGAGGCTTGGGGTCTATCCCTCGTACTGCCTCGACGGGTAAGGGAAGGGGCCGAAAATCACACTTATATCTAGCACAAGACAGGGCCAGATTCGATCTAGCAACTGGCAGACAAACCTCAATCGAATGGGCACTTAGAGCAAATCCACCCCTGGAAGGTGTTTCCCCATGAAGATACTATCCTTCAATTGTTGTGGGTTGGCAAACCCGACAAAAAAATCATCCTTACGAAGACTGATTGAACATACCTCTCTGTAGGTCATACTCCTTCAAGAAATGCTAGGGGACAGTGTCACAGTAATGAAATCTTTGGAAACGCTACTCCCGGGATGGTCTTTTGCTGCAGTGGATGCCAGAGGCTGCTTGGGGGGATTGGCAACAGGGTGGAAGAACAAGAGATGTAAATTGGATAATGTTTGGGGCCTAGCCTTAGGGATTGGCCTCACTATCTCTTCTACGGGTTTGGGATGCAAATTAACTATATTAAACATCTATGGACCACACTAGGACCGCCAAACTTATTGGAACTCTTTAGTTGAAAGTGATTAGTTTAAGGCCAAGGATTTCCTCCTGGGTGGAGATCTAAATTTTTCGCCTGGAGCCTCAAAAGTATGGGGACCTCGTGTTGCACCAGATTCTCTGAATCAATTCTTTCTAAATTTTCTGTACCAACAGGGACTCGTGGACTTAGAACCCCAAAAGTTATCTCCAATCTGGTCCAACAGGAAGGTTGGGTTTGATAGAGCAAAACGTCTAGACCGTTTTTTGCTGACCGAAAACCTACTTGAATCCACTGAGATGGTTCGGAAATGGGTTACGATTGGAGGTGAATCAGACCACCTTCCAATCCTAATTGAATTTCGGGTGAAAAACCAAAGGGTGGCGAGCCCCTTCAAATTTTTTGAGGGTTGGATGAACGACCCAACTTTTCTTGATTTGGTTCGAAAGATGTGGGTAAAGATACCGAAAGATACCCAAACTCTAGCGGCAGTACTCTTCGTAGAGAATCTAAATCGACTCAAACAAGCCACCAAAGGGTGGGAAAGAGAGAAAAAACTAAAAATGGATAAGGAAGTGCTCGATATCGAAGCAAAACTGACCGAACTCTTGGATGGCGATGGTCAAGGTTTCATCAATCATGAAGCAAAAGAACAACTATATGGTCTAGAGACACGATGCAGAGTCATACTGGCAGAAAGAGAAGCGCAGTGTAGATTAAATATTTGGGCTTTGTGGTTAGCATGCGGCGACGAAAACACAAAAATTTTTCAAGCATATGCCAGAGGCAAGAAAATGAATAACACCATTTGGGCTTTGAAGAATCATCGGGGGGAAGAAGATATAAAACACACTGAACTTGCCGAACTTGACACAACACACTTTAAGGAACTTTTTACAGCACAACAAGGGACGTCCATCGCGAAAATCATCAGAGTAGCACACTTATTACCCCGCTTCATTGAAGAAGACGAGGTCGAACCACTAACAGCCCTGGTATCAGAAAAAGAACTGCTCGAAGTTTTACATTCTTTTCAAGGGGGAAAGAGCTCGGGTTCTGATGGTTGGCCGATAGAATTCTACTTGGGATGTATAGACATTCTAGGCATTGACTTACTGAAGGTAGTCGAAGAATCTAGAGAAAGGGGACACATACACAATCTGATCAATGCTACCTTCATAGCCCTCATCCCAAAATCAGACAATCCCTCCACATTTGAAGATTTCAGGCCCATCTCCCTGTGCAATTGCCTCTACAAAATTATCTCCAAGGTAATCAGTAGAACGCTGAAGGCAATACTATCCAAACATATCTCCCGTGAACAATTTGGTTTCCTTGAAGGCGGAAAGACACACGAAGCCATAAGAGTCGCACAGGAAGGACTCCACAGTATCAAACTAAAGAAGCAAAAAGGAGCCGTGGTAAAGGTCGATTTATCCAAAGCATTTGACCGTGTAAACTGGCTATACATTAGAATGCTTATGATACACTTGGGATTTGGGCTAGTATTTGTAAATTGGATAATGGCTTGTTTAAGCTCGGTATCCTTCTCCATACTCCTCAATGGCTCGGCCACAAACTTCTTTCTAGCAGAAAGAGGGCTACGGTAGGGTTGCCCGCTCTCTCCCTTACTTTTCCTCCTAGTGGCCGAAGGACTCAGCCGGTTCTTATCTGGGGAAAAATTGGGTGGAAGATTCGTTGGTATCAAAATCACAAATGGACTAACCATCACCCACTTGCTCTTTGTCGACGACATTTTAATCTTTTGTGATGGCTCATCCCGGGATGCAGACACACTCTCAGAGGGCCTGACACTTTTCAAAATAGCCACTGGCATGCAGATCAATGCTCAAAAATCCAGTATCCTCTTCTCCCTGACAACAGAATAACAAACACGATATTACCTCGACCTTCTTCCTTTTCAAACTCTCAATTTGGAGGAGGGCCTCAAATACCTTGGGTTTCACCTAAAACCAAATTATTATAGGAAGACAGATTGGTTGTGGTTGCTCGCAAAACTAGAAAAAAGGTTGAAGACCTGGAGCAACAAATGACTTTCAAGGGCCAGAAGATTAGTCCTCATCAAGTCGGTACTAGAAGCTATTCTCGTCTACTGGATGTCTCTTCCGTGGATCCCAAAGGGAATACTGGAAAAGGCAAGAAAGTTAGCTTTCTCCTATCTTTAGAGAGGGAAATCAGAGAATCGGGTACTACCTTGGGCACGTTGGGACAAAATAGCCAAACCAAAGGCCCTTGGAGGTTGGGGACTAAAAAATATTTTCCTTTTTTCCAAATCACTAGTGGCAAAATCAATTTGGAGACTCATCACAACAAACAGCCTTTGGACTACAGTTTTCCTGCGAAAATATGTGGCTCCCCTTACCCTGACTGAATGGATCAGGAGCCCCTCCCTTCGAACAACTGGAATCTCTGTTATGCGGAAATCAGTACTGCAAGCCTTTGTAGTGATTGGCAACAGATTAGCTTGGATGGTCGGCGCTGGACAATCATTAAGAATCGGCCAAGACCCCTGGGCGGGATCCAAAAGGGAACATATACTACCAGCCAATCTCTGCACAGAACTAGATCATGGGGGATATTACTATTTGGCTCAAGTAGCGAAACCTCTCCATACCACTATGTGGCACCAAGGCTGGAAAGATGGCAAAACACTGGGGTTAAATGATATTGACTCGATAAACTTGAATCTTTACCTCAGAGCACTTGGGAGAGCCAACATTCGGCTGAGCGAAAGGGAGGACGAACTCATTTGGGATGGAGACCCAGGAGGCTACTACACCCCAAAATCTCGATATGTCATTTTAAACTCTGACCCTTTCCAACAAGAAGTGAAGTGGTGGTGGAAGAAACTTTGGAAACAAAAGTGCCCAACAAAAAGCAAGTTATTAACCTGGTTGATGTTAGAAAACAAAGTGCCTACATGGGACGTACTCCAAAGAAGACAATTCCATGGGATGAGATGGTGCACACTTTGCAAAGTAGAGGGGGAAACAGCTGAACATCTCTTTTTACTATGTCCCTTCACCCTCTTGATATGGGAGGAAGCTTCCAAATTAAACTTGTCCATTGGTACATGGCGAGGAGAATCTTTTGAAGCAACCTTAGTCGACTGGCTCTCCAACAGGACACCAAAAAAAACAAAATCCTTTCCCCTCATAGTTGCTTGGGGGGTAATTGCCAGGAACAACTCCATTTTTAGGGATGAACCACAGTTTTCTCCTTAGTTGGCTGCAAATTGTCTAAATATCCTCGTTTCTCTCAACTTGGGAGACGGGCCGTGAATGGAAAACATCCGCCAAACTCAGATCGAACAGATAGATACAGGCCGGCCTTGGGCCTACTTTGACAGGGCATCCACGGGCGACCAAATAAATTGCGGGGTAGGGGGTTTTCTTTACCTGTCAGAACAACACTTTTTCTATCTTAGGGCTGGATTAGGGCCTGGCACCAACAATTTCTCTGAAATCATGGCACTGAAACTACTTCTCCTCTTCGCAGTAGAAAAGGGTTGTTCTACACTACAAGTCTTTGGGGACTCCTTACTTATCATCAATTGGGCAAAACAATAACATTTTTGTCACACTGCTAGACTTAGACCTTTTCTTGCTGAAGTAATAAGGACAATCTCAACTTTTGACAATATCTCTCTTTCACATATCTACAGGGAAAGGAATGCATTGGCCGACCGGATTTCCAAAGAAGCCGCGCAGCTAGAATATGGTCCATGGCATATTACAGAATACACAAAAAATGGCAGTTTTGATTATCATCGGCCCTTCCAGGAAGGACAAATATAAAATAACCTGAACATACCGAAGTGAATTACTAAAGCTACGGGAAGTGCATCAGATACTCCTAGTTTTTGGATAAACAATGTACATGACTTGAAGTCATGGAATACTTCTTCTTATGAATATGTAGATGATGAACATATAATTATTTTTTGAAAGGACAATGCAAAGAAAATATATATTTTGTCTATACTTTTATAGCAAATATATATCTAGGGATGTAATTTTATACTACTTTAATAAAATTACGACCTTTTTCCATGGAAAAAAAAACATATTAAATCATCTATGATTAAACCAAAGTCATGGAAAGCAGGAGTCTGGTAAAATAAATATTAATCAGCAAAGTAAGATGTCATTAACAATATGTTATAACATATTACAACAAGTGTTGTATGGCAGTGTAGTCTCTGCCAGGTTGGAATGGGAATAAATGTATTGTTACGGCGGGATCGAGTACAGACACGTGGGAAGAAGGTCGAAATACATGTGGTATCCATGCAAAGGATGACTTTGTGGTAGCGTGTCACTGGCCATTGACAAGACATTTGGATTGTAGATGACCCCCTAAGGTTAATATGGGAACAAGGTAGTTTTTTCGTGGGGTGTTTATAGTTAAAACATGGGATTTATAAATTTTTTGTCTAAATGACTTGCAAGAAAGGTTCCTGGAGAAAGCACGGACATTAAACATTCAAATATAGTAAACACAATTTCCTGACATCCAGCATAGTTGAATGCAAATTCAAATTTGTTTTCTTTGAAATTTATCAAATATTAATAACACACACAGTAACATTCTAAAATAATAAACACAATTTCCTGACACCCAACATAGTTGAAGGAAAACAAATTTAGCATTTCCGAATTAGTTTTCTTTGAAATCTATCAAAAATTAATAATGTTTGTTACATATTTATGGAATCTGTTCCATATTTCTGGAAATTTAAATGTGTTTGTCATATAGATTGGGATTGGGGCTCCTGCAAACCATAAAAGAAATAGGATTGTAGAAAGAAGAAGTGTGAAGTGCATGACGGTAGAGAGGAAGACCTAAAAAGAAAAAATAAGAAGTTATTAGTCTTTGGTTAGAGATTTCTATTTAAATAGTTATAATAGACGGATTGATAAAGAAAACAAGATGACATCAGTATAGACTTACTATGAAGTGGATGTGTTTTTGTTGGTGTCGTCGACGGTCGCTAGAATCGTGCCAACTGGTTGTTGCCCTTTGTCGATGAGATTGTCCATTCTCTGTTGGAACCATTCTTCAATGTAGCTTCTCATGGGGGCCACGTTGATTTCATCCTGGATTTCTATGTCGAGAAGCTCGTTTTCTAATTTCCTTAGATCCAAAGAAATACTATGCAGAGCCTGTTCAATTTCTTCATTGTGTGTCGAATAGGACAATAGCCAGTTCTCAGCCTCATCTACACAATATTCAACTATGTTGTAAAACTTTTCAAAAGACAACCCCTTTAAAATATCAAGTTGTTCATTGAAGGCTTCTTTGGTCATTGACAAGGATTTGAGCATTAATCTTGGGTCTTGAACCTCGTTGGTACTTCCGACTAAGTCTGTTTGGGCCAGGTTACTGAATAATTCTTCTTTTTCTGATATGGCTTGTTCACATGATTCGACAATGAGCTGCAAGTTCTTAATTTTCTTTTGCCAGCATCCTTTTATTTTTTTGTTGCGCTTTGGGGAGGGGAGACCGTCTTATATTCTTTTCAGATCCGAGTTGTTGATGGCATGGTTGGAAAAAGGGGTCAATATCTGGTCATAGAAATGTTGATCATGTTTTAAATTCGTCTGCAAATGTTGGTGCACATCATCTACCCTCTTTCGAAAGGAAGCTATATTTTGTGATGTTTCCCAGGCTTCAGTAACTAGCTGCATTCTTTTCTTGATGTTATTCTCTACAATGGTTCTACACGATGTGAGGAAACTGGAGGATCCTTTTAACTTGGTTGCAGGGGTAGAAGGCACCGTTTTTTCTAAAGGACTGGCAAACTCGGGGGTAACAATGAAAGCTTCCTCCAATTCCTTGACGCATTCATTCAGTCTGGCATTCTTCGCTTCAATTCCTCCTATGGAATTATGAAGAGCATCACCGGTTATGCCGTGAAATAGGGAGATTTGGGACGGCCTCATTTTCCTAAAATTAATCTCTATACAGGATTTGGATTTCTTATTTGTTACATCTCTCTTTTCAATGACAATATTTTTAGATTGGATGTCAAAAACAATGCTCTGGAATACGAAGGATTCATCTTCGTCAAAAATGTTGGTCTCAGCTATTTCCATTGCGAAACTATGGTGCACAACATCTGCGGACGGGCCAATTTTGTGTATGTGCTCAATTTCAAATTCAACTTGCATTTGCTCACTCTCAATTTTGGGTTCGTTCCCCTGCCCTACAATGTTTTTTCTTTTCTTCATCAGGGGAAGTTTGTGAGAACTATCAATTTTTGTATGAGGAGGGTTCTTATCTCCTCCTCCATTTGAAGATTTATGGGTTGCTTTCTTCTTGGGTGGGTCATTGAAGTGATGCTTCGTGATGTCGTGATCTTGAGAGTGTTGGCGGGGGACTAGCCACTCTTCTCACCGGATACTTTTCTATGTTGTCTGTACAACTCAATCACACTTTGCAATGTCTTTACGTCGCAATCGTCAAAAGCAGGAGTGTTGTCATCACTGTTTCTATCTTCGGCCAGGCATCTATTGATAAAAGAGATGCTAAAGCCAACTGATAGTAAATATTCACGAAAAATCCCATTAGGGTCGAACCCTTTTATCCTTTCAGCATATGTCAGGTTCAAGTTCTTGAAATGGCCTGCGAATTCATCAATGTTGTTGATGTTTCTGCACACGAAGTCCCCGAATTTCCAGGGCAGAGGAATGAACTATTTTTTTTTCTTGTCATGGAAAAAATGCAACCAGTATTTGTATTGCCTTGTTATTTCTGTAATGAACATCTTGTCCGTGATGTGGCATGGAAGGAAAGAAGGATTTTCCTTCGAACCAAACACCATTAGCACACTGTGATTTTCCTTTTGTTCAAGTGTTCCCTTCTTGTTCAAAAACCTGGTTGTCTGGCCAAACATTCAAGGAGCATCATTTCCTAACAATAAATCTTTGAAAACTGAGACAAAGCCATTAAAAGCCTCATATAAACAATGGGAGGTCTTGTGCCTCCAGAGGGCCTGGTACCAGAATGTTACTGGGTCAAATTCATAGTTTATTTTCTTGGAAAGAGATAGTTTTAGAAATGGGCAGCAATGCACTATTGCGAAAATCAAGTAGGAAGACATATAAAATTTATTTGATTCTTTGAATCGTGACAATTGGGAATAGATTTCAATGGAAATTAGCTTTCCCCAATTGAAAACGAATTGTTCGTTGACTGTGAAGAACAAAATATAAAAAATCATACGGGAAACGCTTGTCGAGGATTCCTGTCCCGTTATTCTTGTAAACAACCAAGCAATTTCCTGGAATGGATTTCTAAAGGAACTTACCTGCAACTTTGTGATATCTTCAGGAAATGATGTCAGGTCTTCCAGGAACTGGGGTAATATGTCCAACCTGTTATCATTTTTTTCTAGGAACTTCTTACAGTCTTCTCCTCTGAAGGTCAATGTTGGCTTTGGCAATCTTAACATCTTGTAGAAGACCTGAGGTGACAAAGAAACAAGAGAATGGTCGCGCAGCGGAATGATTATTTGGCTTGAAATATATTTTTCGGCGCACCAAGAGACCAACTCCTTAAAGTCAAAAACCTCATGGACACAACCTGCATGAGCAATTCCAGAGGTCCAAATCACTTCGTTCTAGGCAGAATAGGATGAATAGTAAGAGTATGCCCTGGACCACTAGAAGTTATGTTCCTGATGTCCGAAGATACTGACTGTATCTTCACAAAATTGCTGTCGACCTGCTGTCATAAGTTTACAAGAACATTTTTTTTCTCCAGATGATGTTTGAAATGAAGAGTTGGAAGGGATAATATAACACTGCGCAAATCTTGGTCCAATGTGTGTGAATGGGAGATTTCCTCGATACTTTCGCTCATTAATTACAATTTCGACGGTTGTTGCATGATGCATTGTTAGCATTAAAGACTAGTAATTACATACATAGAAGTGCGAACATGGAGGATACAGAAATTACCAATTAAGCATTGAAGATTTCCTGAACGATCTAACGTGACGACCCATGTTTGAGATAAACAATCGGAAGGGACAATATAACTCTGTGCAGATATTGGTTTAATGTGTATTAATGGGAGATCTCCTCGAGCGTTTCACTCAGTAATAAAAATGTTGAAGGTTCTTGTATGTTGAGTTGTTGGCATGAAAGGTTACTAATTGCATATTAATAAATAAGTACGAAGGTTGCGAGGACGGGAAAGAGCAATCAAGGAGTGTTTGATTATTAAAAGAGGTCGGGCGGGCTTCATAATAGGGTTACAAGGGACAATCATTGGAGGTGAGGGCGCGAGGGTCAAATTGTATGTATCAGAGAGGGCATGATAGGACAGTCCAGACGTCTATTTGAAAATCATGAAAGTCCGGATAATGTTTGCAAGACACGAAACAATGGAGGTGCAAATGTTGGCCGCCAATCCTGGAACCCGAAATCGAAAAAGTGGCTCAAGTATGGAATATAGAAATGACTGGGCGGATTCGTTTTCGCCAATATATTGAAAATTATAATATATATCCCATTGAACCTTGGTCGGGTACAGTAAACAGTGAATAAGAACTGGATATTTCGTGAACTCGCCAACCCAAGGTACCACGAAAGAGATCCCATGAAATCAACAAATATGGAAGGTCGTCGGATGGGCTTCAGAATCAGGGCGACAATGGTTCTCTAGGAGACGTGACTTCCCGGAGGTCAAATTTTATATTGCGGAACTATGTGAATGCAAAATGTGTACCATGAAAGAGGGGATGATATGGGAGTCTGACGGTCAATTTATATGTCAGACCCTTTCGCTCATTAATAACATGTTTAAGGTTCATGCACGATGAAGTGATAGCATTAAAGCTTGCAAATTGCATTTTCAGAGAGTAGGAAGGTGGCAGTGACAAGGAACAACAAGTAAGGAATGGCTAATTATCGAAAGTAGTTGACGACGCTCCATAATAGGGCTACAAGATACAACCAACAGAAGTTGGGGGTCTAGGGTCAAATTGTATTTCTCGGGAGTGTTGACCACGGAACATGTAATATGGAAGAGGGCATGGTGATGCATTTCTACGCACAAATTGTATATCGTGGAATTTCGGGTACTGTTTTCTAGTCGTGGAACATTGGAAACACAATCCCGAGCATGCCAATCTGGCAACCCGCAATGGAAAAAATTTCTAAGTATGAAACAGGGAAAGGGTAGGGCAGACTCAATACACAACACATGTACAATGCAATGCAGATACAACCAACCTGTGGCTAAGTATTGAAACAAACAACAGACGGTTGGGTTCGTGACAGGGCATTCATGTAACATGGAAGAGGGCATGGTGATGCATTCCTGGGCACAAATTGTATATTGTGGAATTGTGGGTACTGTTTTCTAGTCGTGGAACATTGGAAACACAATCCTAAGCCTGGCATTCCGGCAACCCGCAATGGAAAAAATTTCTAAGTATGAAACAAGGAAAGGGCAGGGAAGAGTCGATACACAACACATGTACAATGCAATGGAGATACAGCCAACCTGGGGCTAAGTATTGAAACGAACGACAAACGACTGGGTTCATGACGGGGCATTCCAGCAGAAAAATTGTATATAGCGGAACTGCGGGAACTGTTTGTAAGTCGCAGGAGATTTGAAACGCAATTTTGAGGTGGTCAATCTGGGAAATGAAAATCGAAAAAGTGTCCAAGTATTGAATAGGGAAACGTTGGGCTGGACTTGTTTTCACTAAGGGTCAAATTGTATTTCTCGGGAGTACTGACCGTAGAACATGTAACATGGAAGAGGGCATGATGAAGCATTCCTGCGGAAAAATTGTATATCGCGGAATTGTGGGTACTGTTTTCTAGTCGTGGAACATTGGAAACACAATGTTGAGCCCGCCAGTTTGGCAACCCACAATCGAAAAAATGTCTAAGTATGAAACAGGGAAAGGGCAGGGCAGACTCGATACACATCACATGTACAATGCCATGGAGATACAGCCAACTTGGGGCTAAGTATTGAAACAAACGACGGATGGTTGAGCTCGTGACGGGGCATTCCAGCAGACAAATTGTATATCGCGGAACTCTGGTCATTGTTTTCAAGTCGCGGGAGATTCGAAACACAATTTTGAGGCCGTAATCCGGGAACCCGCAATCGAAAAAGTGTCCCAAGTATTGAATAGGGAAACGTTGGGTCAGACTTGTTTTTGCTAATATATTGAAATTTGTAATGGAATATCTTCTTTTCATGTTTCTTAACAAGTTCTGTAGGGATGGTTAGACCTCGAGACTTTTTCGTATTAATGACGTTCTTTAAAATTGTTGCATGATAGCGTTTTAGTATTAAACCTTTGGTTTTTCATATATGGAAAGAAGTACGAGCATGGCCGGAACAAGAAACCGTGTCTAGGAATTGGAGATTTCGTGAACTCGACAACATGAGGATCTGAAATATGGTGACAAGGTCTCCCCAGAAGACGTGAGGCCCCGACAGTCAAATTTTTTTGCTCACAACATCTGAATGCATAATATGTAACATAGAAGAGGGGACGATGTCGGAGTCCGACAGTCAATTTGTATATGGCGGACGTCTGGGTGCCAATTTTTTCGTACCAGTGTGTTCAGTTGTCACTAGTAAGACCATAATTAATGTATATTAGGAAGGACACGAAGTCAGTGAGGATGGAAGGCAACGAAAGATACTTTAAAACATTTGTGAGGCTTGGTAGAGTGAATATTGTGAGTTGGAGGAGTCCACAGTGGAATCGTAGATCACGGAAGTTTTGAGTGCAATATGTATATCACAGAACAAGAAGTAGCAGAGTTCGAAAGCGCCAACCCGACAACTGCGGCCATAAAATTGGCTATGTATGGAAAGGAACAACGACTCGATAGTCAATTTGTATATGGTGGACGTCTTGGTGCCAATTTGTTGGTACCAGTGTGTTCAGTTGTCACTAGCAAGACCATAATTAATGTATATTAGGAAGGACACAAAGTCAGTGGAGATGGAAGGCAATGACAGGTATTTTGAAACATTTGTGATGCTTGGTAGAGTGAAGATCGTGAGTTCGAGGAGTCCGCGGTGGAATTGTAGATCATGGAATTTTTTAGTGCAATATGTATATCACAGAACAAGAAGCAGCAGAGTTCGAAACCGCCAACCCGGAAACCGTGGCCATAAAATTGGCTAAGTATGGAAAGGAACAATGGTCGGTCGGATTCGTCATCTGACGATATTGATGGAGATGAAGATATGTCAGCCCACCAACGCTGGAACCCGTGATCATAGAAAGGCGACTAAGGATATAACCAAAAAGCGATAATAGAGGGGAAGAAGAAAAGGGAAAAAGGGCTAAGTATCTCACAGTAGAACATCTATTGTTCATTTATTAATGCCAATATTTTAGAACCCCTAGTGAGTTATTACTAGTAAAATCATAAATTGAAAATCATAGTTCTTTGGGTGCAATATGTATATGACGGAACAGGGGACAGAAGTGTTGGATACTGCAAACCCGAGACCCGGTGATCAGATAATTGGCTAAGTAATGAAAGGGACCAAGGTCGATCGGGCTCATGGTGTGTAGATGTAGATAAATATAAGCATCTATCAATCTGTGAATCCAGGAACGGTTCGCAAATTACGTTCAAATCCGTAAGCAATAGAAAGAAAAAAAAATCGGTGGTCAGTTGGGCTCATGCCAGGGCATTCTAGTGAACAAATTGTATATCTTGGAACTCCGAGCATTGTTTGCAAGTCACGAAAGATTCAAAACACAATTATGAGTCCGTCAATCCGGGAACCCGCAATCGAAAAAGTGTCCAAAGTATGGAATAGGGAAACGCTAACCCATACATGTTTTCGCTAATATATTGAAATTTGTAATAGCTCTGCCATTACCTGGGAAGATCTTTGCATGTTCCTGGACAATTTTTGTAGGGATGGTTAGTCCTCGAGACTTTTTATTATTAATGATGATCTTTACGGTTGCTGCATGATGGCGTTTTAGTAATAAGAATTTGTTGTTGCATATTTGGAAAGAAGTACGACAATGGGAGGAAAACAAGACATTGACCAGTAATTGGATATTTCGTGAACCTGCCAACGCGTTTGTATATGGTGGAGGTGTGAGTGCTAATTGTTTCGTACCACTATGTTCAGTTGTCACTAGTAATACCATAATTAATGTATATTAGGAAGGACGTGAAGTACTTTGACACATCTTGCGAATTCGAGGAGTCCGCGGTGGAATTGTAGATCACCGAACTTTTGAGTGCAAGGTGTATATCATGGAGCAAGAAGCAGCAGAGTTTGAAAGCGCCAACCCGACAACTGCGGCCATAAAATTGGCCAAGTATGGAAAGGAACAATGGTCGGTTGGATTCTTCATGTGAGGATATATATGGAGATGAAGATATGTCAGCCTGACAAACCCTGGAGGCCGCGATCTTAGAAATGGGACTAAGTATATAACCAGAAAACGATAATAGATGGGAAGAAGAAAAGGGGAAAAGGTCTAAGTATCTCACAAAAGAAAATCCATTGTTTGTTTATTAATGCCGATCTTTTCGAACACATGCTGAGTTCTCACTAGTAAAAGCATAAATTGCACATCATGGAAGTTCTTTGGCTGCAAGATGTTTATGATGAAACAAGGGACATAAGTGTTGGATACCGCAAACCCGGGACCCGGTGGTCAGATAATTGGCTAAGTACTGGTCAAGAGAGCTTTTATATTTATTCCAATAGTATTCATATTAATATATATTAGTAGATTATTTGTGGTTCAAATGTAAATCATCTTTCAATTTGCAGGATGCTATTCAGTTTGCAAATTTTGTTGAAACCAATAAGAAATAGAAAGAAAAAAAACAAAAAAACAAATATATATGCCGCAACAATTTTGTATATGCACGGATATTATCAAATAGAAGAAGATGTAATATGTGGAAATCACTGAACAAGAACATGACGCCAACACTTGATTTGCCTTGTAATAGTCATTAATTCATTCTATTTACGGGACCCCGAAGAATGAAAGCATAACGGGTCCTTCCATTTCTTTCTTTAAGTATAGGGCAGGTGCCACATAATTATGCCCCATGACAAATTATTCTTCCATGTAAAATGTAAGGAACGAACAAAGTAGCATTTATTTATATCGAAGTGTTGGGCAGCAAAAACAAAAGCTTGTTGTCCATGTTTAATGACAGACACACAAAAAAGGTACAAAATAAAATAAAAAGCAATACCAGAGATTGGAAAACACCATAAAAAACCCGCAAATATTGTATATTCAAATAAGATGGGTTACAAAATACAACTGATATTATTTGTTACAATGACTGCGATTTGGCCTGCCGCTGACCAAAAAAAAAAAACTATGTACAATAATGGATCTTGTGGACAGTCTTTTATAGATTTCAACTTGACGATGAAATTCTTGATTCGTAAAAAACAATGAGTTGAATATCAATTTCGGGCCATGGACTTCATTGCTTCTGCCAACTAGATGTATCCCAGCTTTTTGAATAGCTTGTCTCTTGTAGATATGGCCTGCCTACATTGGCTGGTTATTGAACATTCCATACTTTACTAAGTGTTAATTTCCCTCTGTCGTCGAAATCTTGGTGTTTGAGGTGCTTTGTAATGTTCCTGATCATTGACATCAGAGACAACTTAGAAATGCGATTCAAGGCCAATCCAAAGACGAGGGAGTGGTTTTATATGTCGTCAACTTTAGCGTCAACAAATCCTGCTAGGCAACAAAAGTCGAGACAAAAAATAAATTCAGGTATGTTTTTTACTGTTATTCTCCCTGCATTCGATCATCTGTTTGGTTGAAAATCCTGCCTGAAGATTTGTATGTTGAACTTATTTGTTTTATTACTATAAATTGGAAGGGATGTCCAAGACAGCTCCAAAATGTATCTTTTTTGAAGTACATAGCTTCTTCCAGCAGCACAAATATGGCAAGTGTATCAAATGTTGCAGATCACATCATAATATATCACTCGTCGTAGGGGTGGCAGACATGGAGGCCCACAAAAAATGGTCTGGAATGTTCGGAAGTGATGCCAAATATTACTCCATGCTCAAATACACCTAGAAGGAAAGTATAAAATTGGATACCCATGAACACAAAAAACTGTATGTGCGTTTGAATCAACATTTTAAAATTACAGAACGTTTTATGACAAATCTATAACAAAATTGACAGACATGCAGTTTCTATGTAAAAGAGTGTTAAGCGACCTCTAGATGCAGTAAGAGACTCAACATAAAATCCACTTTCGATCACTACTAATACTAATGTCAATTGTAAGAAGTCATGATCCCAGGTTCTAGTTAGTTTGACCTCCAGGCATCCACATTGGTGGTGACCCCATGCTCTAGATAGCTTCGGCTTTGGAATTTGGCATTGGCGCTGGAAATGGGAACAATGCTATTGACTGAAGTACGATGGTTTGGTGAGGTTTGTCATTGTCAATGCACTTAAACTGCAGGATTGTCAAACCTTCAAAGAACATCGACTTTAGTGTTGCTTTCCCACGATAATTAAAATGTTTCTTAGAGTCCATAAATCTTTCAGCGTTGGGTGTCCTATGCGATAATGACCTTGACATCACAGAGGAAATGCATTTTCCTTATCCAAAGCAAGGAAAACAACAGGAATATTGACATTAGGTGTAAACTTATTTGGAATACACCAGTACATTAAGGTCTCGTCTAAAGAAAGAAATAAAATCATTACATGAAGGTGGTAGTAAAAGGTGATTTTCAGAAACCAAAGCATTACCTGAACACACAAAACTTCTTGCAGAAGGTGGTAGTATAAATTAATCCTCAGAAAGTATTGCAAAATCCATAATCCAGAACTCCTTCCCATTAATTTTTTCTGTGAAGTTTGTTTCCACACCCAGAAGTAGCTCAGCAAACTTTGAAATAGAAACTTGTGTAATTTTAGGATGTCTCTTTAACCACCCATACAGTTTCCCATACTTGCGACAATCCAAATGTATAATTTCCTTCTGAGTATATTCACGAATGAAGTAATAGTTGGCGTCATTTCCAAATATTACAGACCATTTTGCAAGAAACGACAAGCGCAACTCATCTGACGAAAGACAAATTATTGTCTGCTCTACAGAATTTGACAACTTGCCAAATATGTGTTGTTGCAAGAAACTATATACTTCAACAAAGGAACATTTTGCAGGCGAACTGAAAATCTCGTCCAAAAACTAGCAAGAAAACAAAGAATATTAACAAACAAATCTCCAGGCAGACTTTTCAACCAACCAAAGCATTGAACACAGGGAGAACACTAATTAGAAGATACTTGTTTTTTTTTTCCCGTCTGAGTTTTTGTTGGCTAACATAGCTTTTTTTTGCTCAAAATGGATGTTACATAAAACCATTCTCTCGTCTTTCATTTGGGCTTCAATGGCATCTCTAAGTTGTCTTGCATGTCCATGACCAGGAACATTACAACGAAGGCACCTTAAAGCCCAACTCTTTGATGATAGAGAGAAATGGGAATAAGTATTTAAAATCAACCTTGGAGGATGACAATATAATTTTTCATAGATTTTGATTTAATTCGTCTTAATGGCAGATGCCCTCGATCTTTTTGCTTATTAATGCCAATCTTTTCGAATATGTGCACTGAATAGTCACTAATAATACGTATTAAAATTCCCATATCCAAGCAGATTCTCAAATATGACAACCTGTAACATACGCACAGTATTAAATGGCAACATGACATCAATACCTCTGTGAATGACATGTTCGTGGATGGAAGCGTGGTAGTACAAGATTGCACTGTTACTATGATGATGCCTTTAAAAAGCTAAAATAACCAACATTGTTTGCAAATTCAAAATGCACGCAAAATAAATTATAGGATCCAGTAATATTCACTTGTTTATGCATCTTAATGGAAGATGTCCTCGAGCTTTCCGCTTATTAAAGCCAATCTTTTCAAACCTGTCTGGTTGGTTGTCACTTTCAATTAATTAATGTGAATTGGAAAGGATGGAAGGTGGCGGGGATGGAGATGATAGGAAAAATGCTTTTAAACTTTTCTGAACTCGGGAACGCCTGAACCCACAAAAATTTGAAGACTCGACTAAGTATGGAAAGGCAGGTTGGACAGATGGAGTCATTGTAGGTAGAGGCAGTGTTGTGAGTTCGAGGAGTCCAGGTTCGAATTGTAGAGCACATAAGTTTTGGGTGCAATATGTATACCCCGATCACAGATCGCCTGAGTTCGATTGCACCTATCTGCGAACCGTGTTCATAAAATTGGCTAATTATGCAAACGAACGACGATCGGTTGGGCTCGCAATGTGAAGATATAAATGGAGATGATGATTTTCCAGTTCTCCATATCGGGAACCCGTGAGCATAGAAACGTGACAAAGTATAGAACCAGAAACACATAACAGAGGGTAAGAACAAAAGGGAAAAATGGGCAAGTTTAGAAGAAATTGGATAAATATGCAAATGAACACTGGTTTGCCAGACTCGTGATGTGAATATATATATGAAGATGACGATTTGTCAATTGGCCACCCCGGAAACCCGCGACCATAGGAACGTGGCAAACTATAGAACCATAAATGCATAATAGACGGGAAGAACAAAAGGAAAAAACGGGAAAGCTTACAAGAGGAAAAAGAAAGGGAGACAAGAACTTTATCGCTCACACACCAACACCTACTCTCATAACTATGAACCCATAGAAAGACATTAACAATGGGGAAAACACTGTCAGCTATGAAATATAGTTGGAACCCGACAAAATCTGGTTCGTGCCATAAGAGATGTAATTTACATCCATCTTAATAGTATTTTCTGGGGAGCCAACTGTGAAACCATGTAACAACATATGCAATTGCATATGCAGCACCCCAACATTGCAAAGTTTAGGCAAACAAGAGCAACCAACAAATAACAACCCAAATAAGAAGCACCAAAAGGCCCAACTACAACCGCAAGCACCAACCAGTCGAACAGGAAATTCACTGCACACAAGATTGTATCAAAAAAGTTGGAGGAAAGCGTATTGTAACACATATGTTAACCAAATATTTAAGGCTGTGAAACCTGCCACGTAAAATTCAAAGCTGGCAGGGTCGTCCAAAGGGTTGCCTCTGTGCAAGCAACTAAGAAAAGTGTGGTTTTCCCGGTTGGTATTTTTCAATACCGGGAGCCATAAAATTCCTCTTGCAGTCCATCTTTGTATGTGATTACCACGACCATAGAAGCATGACTGCAATGTTGTATTCGTCTCGTCCCTGATCGCCAATGTTCGACACAAAACCTACCTCCATCAGAGCCACAATGACGCACAAGAAAAGGGAATTGTATTTTCTTTTCACATACAAAGATGTTTTGCAAGAGGATTTTGACCCAGGCATCCCCAACAATCAAATTTCCTACTTGCAAACTGCAGATAGCAAGCGAAGCTAATCACGGCACCCAAACCCACCCGTCAATGGAGAACGACAGAAAGCTAATGTTGGACACAGAACCTACCTCCATCACAGCCACTGTACCGCATCGCAAAAGGAAATCGTATTTTCTCCTTACATACAAAGATGTTCTTCAAGATGATTTTGACTCAGGCATCCCCAGTACTCAAATTTCCCACCTGCAAACTGCAAACAACAAGCAAAGCTAAACACGACACCCAAACCCGCCCGTTAATGGGGAATGACAGAAGGGCAGTTCCAATCGTGGTTGGAGAACCCCAAGCGTGCAAACTGCAACAAGACCAACAGGCAAACAAGAACAACAACAACAGGAAAATAAGAAATCAGTGAACATGCAAGAAGCAAGCATGAACCAGTGAACCACCAATCTCGTTGAAGAACAATGTTGTCGACATTGACTGCAGAGAACATTGCACATAAAAATAACGCAAGAAAATGTATTATAACAGGCATGTTAAGTAAACATTTAAGTCTTTCACGTTGTTCAGGTAAATATTTAAGTTTGTCAGAACTACTCTGTAAACATTTAAGAAAGAATGCACTGTGGCAGTTCTCTTACGTGCAAAAAAACATTTATTTTATTATTTTATAATAAAAAAATATTAGTAACAATAGTTCGAACAGTAGAGCCTATGTAAAAAAAAAAAAATTATTCAAAGGACAAACTAATATGAAGTCAACTTATAAAAAACTGACTATCCATCTTCAAAACTTTGGATATGCAAACATTTAAAGAAAAAAAAAACAACTTAGAAATACCGTATATGATCAATAAACTTTGGATATGGTAACATATCAAACATTGGGAATAGCGAAGCCGGCAATAAGACCTCCAATCTGATATCCAATCAGATCACAACAGATATTGTATTTTTTATTATATAAAAATCAATGTTTTTAGTTCCCTAGTTCCAACAATAGATATTATGCAAATATTTCTGGTCAAACGACAAACTAATATGAAGTCAACGAATTATCAATCGCTATAGTCCCTCTACGCCTACGACAGAGAGTAATAACATATTACAAGTAATATGTTATAACATATTAAAGCATCTATGGTTAAACCATAATCATGGAAAGCCGGAGTCTTGTAAAATAAACACTAACCAACAAAGTAAGATGTCACTAACAATTTCTTGTCAGATTTAGGGTAAATGTCCTTGAAAAATATCACCTAAAACAATTCATTTTGCATAGATTTTTAAAGCCTTAAAGTTGAATGACAACTTGATAGCAAACCACTTTGATCTAGTTTTATTTGGTTTTTTATTTTCTTTGTTTTATATCTTGTTTTAATTTTATTTAATTTTATTTTTTTATTTAATTTTTATTCTTATTTAGATTTAGTTTAGTTTTTTTTTTTTAGTTTTATTAATTTAGAATAGTTTTGTTTTAGTTATTAAATTTTCAATTTATTTTATTAATTTAAATTTAATTTCATTAAAATTTTAATTTCTTTTTTTAATCTTAGTTTAGAGTTATTTTTATTTAATTTGAATTTAAATATAATGGATTTGTTTGAATGACAAATTGTTAATGGAAAATTTGAGGCTTAAAATCAAAGAGAAGAAAAACATCCAGATTACGATTTGACATCCAGATCGATCCCCCTGGTAGCAAGGCAACAATTCGCAGAGATTTTTGGAGGCCTTAGGATCGGATGACAACTTGATATGCATCAGTGCAATCTAGTTTTATTTGGTTTTTTATTTTCTTTGTTTTATATATTGTTTTAATTTAATTTTATTATATTTTTTATTTTATTCTTATTATTATTTAGATTTAGTTAAGTTTTGTTTTTTATTTTATTTTATTTTTAAGTTTTATTAATTTAAATTAATTTAGTTTTATTTTAGTTATTAGATTTTCAATTTATTTTATTAAAATTTTAATTTCTATTTTAATTTTATTTTAATTTTAATTTTAGTTTAGAGTTATTTTTATTTGATTTGAATTTAAATATAATGGATTTGTTTGGATTAGAGGTTGTTAATAGAAGATTTGAAAAAGGAGGAGAAAAAACATTCAAATCAAGATGAAACATCAACATCGGTCGGGTCTCTCCCTAGTAGCAAGAATTGGCAAGTCCAATCTAGTTTTATTTGGTTTTTTATTTTCTTTGTTTTATATCTTGTTTTAATTTTATTTTTTTACATAATTTTATTTTATTTTATTTATTTAATTCTTATTATTATTTAGGTTTAGTTTAGTTTTATTTTTATTTTATTTTAGCTTTATTAATTTAGATTAGTTTTGTTTTATTTTAGTTATTAGATTTTCAATTTATTTTATTAATTTGGATTTAGTTTCATTGAAATTTTAATTTCTTTTTAATCTTAGTTTAGAGTTATTTTTATTTGATTTGAATTTAAATATAATGGATTTGTTTGGATTACAAGTTGTTAATAGAAGATTTGGGGCCTAAGATCAAGGAGAAGAAAAACAAACTTATATAGCTATAAAAGACTCATGGGATAGGGGCATGGTATCCCGAGGACTAGATATGATGGAAAGAATTGGGATGCACACAAATTTTTCTTGCTTGCAATTTCTTAGCTCTTTCTTGAACATGTGTTTTCTTTTGTAGGGTTTGAAATGAAGTATTTAAACCTTTTGTTCTTATCAGGTTTGGATAATTTTTGAAAGACATGAGACTATGTTGGGAGATTCATTCAAGTGAAGAAAAGTTGATGTTATTGCATTAAATATTTTGCTTGGACATTATGAAAATTCTTTCTAGAAGAATAAATGCATCATCTATTAAGATTATTTTTATGATTAACATTTGGTGTATTTGGACTTATAAAGTACCTAGCTCCATGAATTCTTTATAATGAGCTTGATCACTTATTATTTGCATTTTGTATTATCCAGATCTTAAACTCTCAGTCAATAGAAAAGATGCTTCTATACATCAAGATCATCTCTTACATAATACTAAAGTTTTCTTTGACTTGGTGTAGATATAGTTATCAAAATTTGTTCTTAGTAATGGTGGTCATTGTGCTTTATAGTTCTTCGTATTAAGAATTCCTTCTAAAATCTTAAGAATTAATCTTTACATCTACACATAATTAAACGTTTCTCTCAATTGAGATAGGATTAGTAGTTAGGATTTATTTTCTGCAAATTTAGGATCATTTATATCAAAGCTTAAATGATTAAGTCTCATTTCGAAGAGAAAACTTATTGAGTGACAAACTGAGCCCACGAATCGGTTGGAAACTACCATCCCAAATGAAAACAAGTCTAATTGGGGCTTGTGATCAGGTAGTTATCCCCTGTTGCAGGAGGGAATTTCCTTTCCTATCAACAAGCTTGTAACTCCCCCTTCTGCAATCATCATCGTGGATATGGCCACAAGAGATACAAATTGGTTCATCTTACCGCACAAAGGGAAGTGACGAAGTAACTGAGGGAAGGACCATCCATGGAACGGGGGTTTTAATGTAAGTTCGTGGTGGTGTATGTCAGACACACGCCCATATGGCAACAATGTTATGAAAACCTCAGTGACGTGGAATGATGGGATGAAATCCCATATGAAATGAGGGCTCGAAAGAGGGGGGGAAGACCCCTTATGAACCATTTCCCACATTTTCCCAATTGATATAATGGATAATATGCACATTTTAGGACATAAGATCATTTGATTTCTTTTCCTAGTTAAACAAAGAGGTGAGCATACAATTGATCATGGGATAATTGAACTATGATTAAGTCCATTTACGATGAGAGTTCGCTCATGCTATCGAGTAGCGTGATTGGCCTGACTATCAACATCTTGATTATTCACTCTCAAGACATGAAAGAATTCAATGGTCCTGAGGGTCTTGATTTATGATTGGATTCTGGTTATAATGGATCGAAGATGAAGATTCTTTGGAAAATAATTGTTCCTTGCATAAGATATGATGAGTTTGGAATCTCCTATCACTGTGAGATTCAATATGCCTCTGTCTTTGGACAAGATCGTTCCTTGAAGAAGTGCATAAGATTATGTTTGATTGCTTGATGAATGACCTATGCTCCAAGAAAAAACAAAGTCCAATTTCCCTCTTGGGTTGAACAACACCCCTCCTGCACTTGCCACCCGGGGTTTCTTTTGGATGCTCCAACAAAACTGAGAATATGATTGTTTCAAGAATTTTTCCATTTTATGAATTTTGTGGGAGATAGGTGTAGTTGCAAATAAGGAAATTTCAAGGAGAGATACATTTCAAAATATTGAAGAGAAATTTTATCAATCCAATTATTTTCTTTACTATCCAAAAATTATGGAGAGCTTGAAACATGCTTCTACTGATTGAAGTAATATGAAAGAAGGTTGGTGGCTTTATTTGCAACTGAGGGTGGAGTTTTTTTCTCTCGGGAAATTTTTTCTTTATTACGGGTGAGCCATATTTTCCAAAAATGTATTTAGGTAGTGCCAACCACAATCTCTAGAAGAAGGAATTTTGATGAAAGGATCCTTTGTATCAAGAGTGCCACCTATTGAATACTTTCTAATAGAGGAGGGTCAAATGACCTGAGGATAAAGATATTGGAGAGCTTCTTGCCACACAAAACGAGATAAGGGACATTCTATAAAAATTTGAGCAATTGATTCAAGTGAATTTTTTCAAAGGATGCACCTAAAAGGGCCATGGAAGCCTCTTTTAGAAATATTTTCCCGAGTTAAGATATTTCCATGAGCAAGAGTCCAACATAAAATGTTGATTTTAGGGCAGCCATCCTTGTTCCAAATTTGTTTCCAGTAGGGCGAGGAGGGAGGGAGATGAAATTGATCAAGCAAGGAATTTGCATCCTTTCTTAACTGAGTACTCATGTGAACCCCAACCTCTAGAATCTTTGGTTTTCAAAGAAATTAGGGTGCAACCTTTGAGCCAAGAGATGAAAATACAAGAGAGAGCTTGTAAGGGGGGAGGAGGAGAGCCCAAATCCCATCCCAACCAGTAGCTTAAAGATATTTCCCATGATGATATATCATACAAGGAATATTTCCACTAAATTTGAAGCCATGAGAGTAGGGAAAGAAGACCGAAATCTTGGTTGAGAGGAGGCAACCCCATTATGTTGTCAAACTGAAGATGTATGTTCTTGTCATTACTAGGGACTCAAGTAAGCTAGTTTTTTATAAGTGGAATGGAGACTTTTAATAGATTCCATATTTGAGAGCCTCCAAGATCCTGGGGTCCAATTCTAAGCATTGAGCCTCTGTCCTGAGAAGTATTTGAGGACAATTGCTTTCTTCCACCAATCATTTTTTCCTATAACCAGTCTCCAAAGAATTTTGGCGCCCTGAGATATGTTGGAGATGTAAGGGCCATTGATTCCCAGGCCACTGCATTCTTTTGGAGCCCTGACTATGTTCTAATCTACTAAATGAAACCTTTTGGAGTTGATTCGTCCCCCTTCCATAGAAATATCCAAAGTTCCTAAGATATTGTGGATTTTATCCTACTAATAGAATGGAGAATTGGAATATTGGGAGAGTTGATAAGACAGATTTTATGAGTACTACTTTTCATGTCGGGTTCAACTGGAAAGAGCCCCATTAATGGGATTTGGCTTCTATTTTATCCAAAATTTGGTTCCGAGAGGAAAAGGATGGGTTTTAAGGAAAATCAGAATGCGTAGATATTTGAAATATTTTCAATTCTCCACAAACAGGAAGTTTAAAATATTTGTTATGAATATAAGTCTGTTGGATTGAGTGTGCTAGGCATAAATCTAATTTTTTCCTTCATTAATAAAACATCCTAGAGTTGTTGTGTAATCATCCATGATATTTTTAAATCTTCTTATTATAATTGAGTAGGCGCCTCTCAAAAGGATTGCATCATCCATAAATTGAGAATTATTGATTCTCTCGACCCCTTGAACTATTTTAATGCATGGAATGGTTTTTTTTTCTTCTTTCTTTGTCTAGTCTTCTGCTAAACACTTCTACATTAAGGATATATAATATGGGGGAGAGAGGAAATCCCTACCTCAAACCTCGTGTGATTTTGAAGAAGGAAAATGGCTTGCCATTCACAAGGGGGTCATCCAAGGGTAATGTATACAAGCAGCAACCCAAGAGAGGAAAAATTAATTAAAGACAAATCTAGTGAGAAACTCCATTAGGAAGCTATGTATGAATCTATCAAATGCATTGGCCATATCAATTTCGATGTCCATTCCATGCCCCTCCCTTAGCTAATTGGAGTGTATTTCTTCTTGCACTAGGATGATGTTGTCAATCATTTGTCTTTTTTCTACAAAACCACCTTGATTGGGGGAGATAAGAAAGGGAAGAAGGGGTTTGAGTCTATTGGATATTATTTTTAATATGATTTTATATGAAACGTTGCAAAGGGAAATGGGGTGGAATCTAGAAAAGGAGGGAAAAAATTCTTTAGGAATGAGGGATACAAAGGTGGAGTTGGTGTTTCCTCCAATCTTCGTCGACTTCTTGACGTACTAAACCATTCTAAGGAGATCACTTTTTATGATGAACCTCTTTTTTTTATAAAAGTGGGTTGAGAAGGCATCTAAACCAAGAGATTTTTCTAGATCCATACTCTTAACCACTCCCCGAACATCTGCTTCTGAGATGGGATTACATATTTGAGTGTTTTATTTAGGTCTGATTAAAGGGGATATGTCTTCCAGCATGCTCTCAAATTAATCGAGATTGATATTAGGGTCCTCCTTGTATAGATTTGCAAAGTGTATGAAAGTTGTTTACTTGATTTTCTTGAAATCTGTGATTCTTTCTCTGTTTTCATAGGTGATTTCAGCAACCTAGTTTTTCCATACCCTTGCTTTGGATTGGTGCTGAAAATTTTTGGTGTTTTTATCACCATCTTGAAGCCATAGACTTCTAGATTTCATCCTCCACTGTCCTTCTAGTTTTAGGACCTTTTGGAAAGATTGGAAGGTTTGTTTCTCTTCTTCCAATATATCTGACGTTACTTGTGTGGTTTCCCCCTAATATCTTCCATTTGTTTTTATAGGATGGATTTTTCGAACTCAACCTTATTTGAATTAGATTTGGCCCATGCTTTAAGAGCCTCATTGGTGAGCTTTAGTTTTTTTCCCAGATTTGAATTGGGGATCCAATGATCCACTATTTCCAAGAAGTGGAAATGATTTCCAGGGAAGTCGAATTAGAGAATCAAAGGGGATTGAAACGAAAGGGGATGGGGCTTAAATCAAGGGATGGGGCTTAAATCAATAGGGCCTAAAAAAAGAAGGGAAATACGACGGTGGTCTGATTCGGTCCAAGGAAGGATGAATGAGGAAGGAATGTAATAGTTTTCTTGGAAGAATTGCATAAGATTATGCTTGATTGCTTGATGAATGGCCTATTCTCCAAGAAAAAACAAAGTCCAATTTCCCTCCTGGGTTGAAAAACACCCCTCTTGCACTTACCACCTGGGGTTTCTTTTAGATGCTCCATCAAAACTAAGAATATGATTGTTTTGATCATTTTTCCATTGTATGAATTCTATGGGAGATAGGTGTAGTTGAAAATAAGAAAATTTCAAGGAGACATACATTTCAAAATATTGAAGAGAAATTTTATCAATCCAGTTCTTTTCTTTACTATCCAGAAATTACGAAGAGATTGAAACATGCTTTTGTTGATTGAAGTGATATGAAAGAAGGTTGATGGAGTTATTTGCAACTGAGGGTGGAGTGTTTTTCTCTCGGGCAATTTTTTCTTTTTTACGAGTGACACATATTTTCCAAAAAAATATTAAGGTAGAGCCAACCAAAATCTCTAGAAGAGGGAATTTTGATGAAAGGATCCTCTATATCGAGAGTTCCACCTATTGAATAACTTTCTAACAGAGGATGGTAAAATGACCCAAAGATAAAGATATTGGAGAGCTTCCTACCACATAGAATGAGAGAAGGGGCATTCTATAAAAAGGTGAGCAATTGAGTCAAGTGAATTTTTGCAAAGGATGCACCTAAAAGGGTCATGGAAGCCTCTTTTAGAAAGATTTTCCCCAATTAAGATCTTTCCATGAGCAAGAGTCCTGCAGAAAATGTTAATTTTAGGGAGGCCATCCTTGTTCCAAATTTGATTCCAGTAGGGCGAGGAGGGAGGGAGCTAAAATTGATCAAGCAAGGAGTTGAATCCTTTCTTAATTAAGTACTCATGTGAACCCCAACCTCTGGAATCTTTGGTTGTCAAAGAAATTAGGGTGCAAACTTTGAGCCAAGAGATGAAAATATGAGAGAGAGCTTGTAATGGGGGAGGAGTAGAGCCCAAATCACATCCCAACCAACAGCCTAAAGATATGTTCCATGACGATATATCATACAAGGAATATTTACCCTAAATTTAAAGCCATGAGAGTAGGGGAAGAAGACCGAAATCTTGGTTGAGAGGAGGCAACCCCATTATGTTGTCAGAATGAAGATGTGTGTTCTTCTCATTACCATGGACCCAGGTAAGCTAGTTTTTAATAAGTGGAATGGATACTTTTAAGAGATTCTAGATTTGAGAGCCTCCAAGATCCTGGGGGTCCAATTCTAAGCATCTGAGCCTCTGTCCTGAGAAGTATTTGAGGACAATTACTTTCTTCCACCAATCATTTTTTCCTATAACCAGTCTCCAAATAATATTAGCGCCTAGAGCTATGTTGGAGATGGAAGGGTCATTGATTCCCAGGTCATTGCATTCTTTTGGAGCCCTAACTATGTTCTAATCGACTAAATGAAACCTTCTGGTGTTGCTTCGTCCCTCTGTCAGAGAAATCTCCAAAGTTCCTAGAATATTGTGGATTTTATCCTGCATGGAGCGAACAGAATGAAGAATTGGAATATCGGAGAGTTGATTAGACAGATTTTATGAGTACTACTCTTCCTGTTGGGTTCGACTAGAAATAGCCCCACTGATGGAATTTGGCTTTTATTTTATCCAAAATTTGGTTCCAAGAGGAAAAGGATGGGTTTTAAGGAAAATTAGAATGCCTAGATATTTGAAAGATTTTCAATTCTCCACAAAGAGGAAGTTTAAAATATTTGTTATGGATATCAGTGTGTTGGATTGAGTGCTCCAGGCATAAATCTAATTTTTTCCTTCATTAATAAAACCTCATGGAGTTGTTGTGTAATCATTCATGATATTTTTAAATCTTCTTATTATAATTGAGGAGGTTCCTCCTAAAAGGATTGTGTCATCCACAAATTGAGAATTATTGATTCTCTCGACCCCTTAAACTATTTTAATGCCTGGAATGGTTTTTTTTCTTCTTTCTTTGTCTAGTCTTTTGCTGAGCACTTCTACCATAAGGATATATAACATGGGGGGGAGAGGACATCCTTACCTCAAACCTTGTGTGATTTTGAAGAAGGATGATGGTCTTCCATTCACAACAAGGGTCATCCAAGGGTAATGTATACAAGTGGCAAACCAAGAGAGGAAAAATTAATTGAAACAAAATATAGTTAGAAACGCCATTAGGAAGATATGTATGACTCTATCAAATGCATTGGCCATATCGATTTTGATGGCCATTCCATGTCCCCTCCTCAACTAACTGAAGTTTATTGCTTCTTGCAACAGGAGGATGTTATCAATCATTTGTCTTTTTTCTACAAAACCACCTTGATTGGGGGAGATAAGAAAGGGGAGGAGGGGTTTGAGTCTCTTGGCTATGATTTTTGAGATGATTTTATATGAAGCGTTGCAAAGGGAAATGGGGCGGAATCTAGAAAAGGAGGAGGGACTAATTTCTTTAGGAATGAGGGTGAAAAAGGTGGAGTTGGTGTTTTCTCCAATCTTTGTCAATTTATAGACTTACTAAACCATTATAAGAAGATCACTTTTTATGATGAACCTCATTTTTTATAAAAGTGGGTTGAGAAGGCATCCGGCTCAGGATCTTTGTCTAGATCCATACTCTTAACCAATCCCCAAATATCTGCTTATGAGATGGGCTTTCATATTTGAATGTTTTCTTTAGGTCTGATTAAAGGGGGTATGTCTTCCAACATGCCCTCAAAAGAATCGAGATTGATATTAGGGTCCTCCTTGTATAGATTTGCAAAGTGTCTGAAAGTTGTTTACTTGATTTGCTTGAAATCTGTGATTCTTTCTCCATTTTCATTGGTGATTTTAGCAACCTAGTTTTTCCATACCCTTTCTTTGGCTTGGTGATGAAAATTTTTGGTGTTTTTATCACCAGCTTGAAGCCATAGACTTCTAGATTTCAGCCTCCACTCTCCTTCTTCTAGTTTTAGGACCTTTTGGAAAGATTGGAAGGTTTGTTTTTCTTCTTCCAATATATCTGATGTTACTTATGTGGTTTCCCCCTAATATATTTCATTTGTTTTTATAGGATGGATTTTTCTAACTCAACCTTATTTGAATTGGATTTGGCCCATGATTTAAGAACTTCATTGGTGAGCTTTAGTTTTTTTCCCATATTTCAATGGGGGATCCAGTGATCCGCTGATTTCAAGAAGTGGAAATGATGTCTAGGGAAGTCAAATTAGAGAATCAAAGGGGGTTGAAATGAAAGGGGATGGGGATTAAATCAATAGGGCCTAAGAAGAGAAGGGAAATAGGAGGGTGCTCTGGGTAGTCCCAAGCAAGGATGAATGAGGAAGGAAAGTCAGATTTTATAGGAAGAAGTGCATAAGATTATGTTTGATTGCTTGATGAATGACCTATGCTCCAAGAAAAAACAAAGTCCAATTTCCCTAATGGGTTGAACAACACCCCTCATGCACTTACCACCCAGGGTTTCTTTTGGATGCTCCATCAAAACTGAGAATATGATTGTTTCGAGAATTTTTCCATTGCATGAATTCTATGGGAGATAGGTCTAGTTGAAAATAAGGAAATTTCAAGGAGAGATACATTTCAAAATATTTAAGAGAAAGTTTATCAATCTAGTTCTTTTCTTTACTATCCAGAAATTATGGAGAGCTCAAAACGTGCTTTTGTTGATTGAAGTGATATGAAAGAAGGTTGATGGCTTTATTTGCAACTGAGGGTGGAGTGTTTTTCTCTCGAGCAATTTTTTCTCTATTACGGGTGAGACATATCTTCCAAAAAATGTATTTAGGTAGATCTAACCACAATATCTAGAAGAGGGAATTTTGATGAAAGGATCCGCTTTATCGAGAGTTCCACGTATTGAATAACTTCCTAACAGAGGAGGGTCAAATGACTCGAGGATAAATATCTTGGAGGTCTTCCTGCCACACAAAATGAGAGAAGGGACATTCTATAAAAAGATGAGCAATTGATTCAAGTGAATTTTTTCAAAGGATGCACCTAAAAGGGCCATGGAAGCCTCTTTTAGAAATATTTTCCCCAGTTAAGATATTTCCATGAGCAAGAGTCCTGCAGAAAATGTTAATTTTAGGGAGGCCATCCTTGTTCCAAATTTGATTCCAGTAGGTCGAGGAGGGAGGGAGATGAAATTGATCAAGCAAGGAGTCGAATACTTTCTTAACTGAGTACTCCTGTGAACCCCAACCTCTGGAATCTTTGGTTATCAAATAAATTAGGGTGCAAACTTTGAGCCAAGAGATGAGAATACGAGAGAGATCTTGTAAGGGGGGAGGAGGAGAGTCCAAATGATCTGGATTTAGGAGAGGAACAAACTGATTAACAAACTGAATACAATAAACACAGGGATACAGAGAAAAACACAAATATCTAATGAACAATATCTTCTATTGAATAAATGAAATAGGTCAAAACTTTAAAACTTCAAAACTGAAACAACTTGTTCAAATGGTGGTAGCTATCTCTGAGAAGAGATGTGGCTTCTATGTGAATCTGTCTGAATAGAATGATTACAATGAGGCTCCATATGCCTTTTTAACATTGCTCATGAATGCAAAAACCATAGACATCCAAAAACCTAACCCTAGGAGATGAAACACCAAAATTCATGTGGGCCCTGATGGATAAGTTGGTACGTCAAGTTCCTGAGGCCGTAAATTTTGCATACGACCTCTGATTTAGGCGTGTGATAGCCCGTTGGAAAGGTATTTTCGAGAAATACACATTACGTCGTCAAAATTTGACTATATCTACAGTTTGACTGCAGCAAGCCAAAAAAACATTGTTTAGGGCCCCATAACGTCCCATAAAGTACATAAAGATGTGTTGACATGACAACTTCCAAACTAAGCCAGTTAGATTAGGTGGGAGGCCACCAATCTCCACCTAGAATATGTGTAGGGATTCAGACAACCCAAAAAGTGTAGAACCCACAATTACAAAGAAGTACAGAAGAACGTGTTGAACTAAAAACTGTCAAGAGGAGCCAGTTGGAATAGGTGGGTGGCCACCAATATCCACCTGGATTAGTCCTCCCCCCTTAGGAAGAAATCGTCTCCATTGCATAAATTTCCCCCATTAGGTAAGGAAACTTCTATTGAATTTGGCCCCAGGTGAGCCACTTGCCTTGGTGGAGTGTTGAGCTCAAACGCATTGCTACCCACAGCCTTGGTGATAGTTTAAGGCCCATAGAAAACTGGGGAGAGATTCCAATGGGGCCATGTAAGACGCTCTTTCTACAAATGTAATGATACCTTGTCTCCCACCTGAAATTGTTGCAGTACCCTGTGTTGATCATGGCATTACTTTTACTTAGCATTGGATTTCTAAAAAATCTCATAGACCTGTTGGCAGATGTGTTGAATCCACTCAATGAATCTTGTGGCTTTGTCGATCTCAGAATGAACATGGGAAGAGTATGTCTTTGTGGTTGCAAGAGGTAGTGAAACATCAATGAGACCCAAGGATTGGAATCCCAACCCCACCTGAAATGGGCTATGTTTAGTGGAGCAATGGAGAGCCATGTTGTAAATGTGTTGAACATAGGGGAGACTCTCATCCCATGTACGCAGATGCTTATAGTTGTACATGCACAGGATCTGCACAATCATCCGATTGACGACCTCTTTTTGGTTGTCAGTTTGGGGGTGGAAAGCAATTTATTTAGTCAGCTTGGTATCCAACATTGACCAGAGACTCAACCAAAATGTACTGAGGAATCAATTGTCCCGGTCGGAGATGATGGTCTGTGGTATCCCAAAATGGACCCACACTCGTTTGAAGAAGAAATTGGCAGTATCTGTCATTGTGATGTTCTTATTGCGGGCTTTGAGGATGGCCATCTTCAAAAATTGATCAACTACCACAAATACACAATCATTTCCTTGCTTGGTGGATGGAAGGCCAGACCTATAATCCATCAAGATGGATTCCCAAGGCTTCTCAGGAGTAGGAAGAGGGGTATTTAAGCCTTGCTTCTTGATGGATGTCTTTGCAATGGCACAAGAAGTGCAAGATCTGATATACTTCTTGATGTCTTGTCAAATTTTTGGCCAATAAAAATGTTTCTATAGAATGGCCACAGTTTTCTCCACGCCAGAATGTCATGCCATCCAACTGTAGTGAGCTTCCTAAATCATCTTTGCACACTCACTTGTAGGAACACAGAGATGGCCCGGATAGCATAATAGTTTGTTCTAAATGTGAAAATCGGTGACATGAGCGCCTGTACCCAAGAACTTATAGGTGGTGGAGAATTCTGGATCTTGCTAATATATTTGGGGCCATTCAGATGCCTCATGTCCACTGGAATGGAGCAGTGTGGTGAGTGCAACCATGGGAGGTCGACTGAGGAATTCAACGACATGATTTGTGCTCCCTGTATTATACTTGATGTTGATATGGAACTGTTGCAGGTAGGTGGACCACTTCCGATGGTAGTCGTTCTTCAACTTCCCTTGTGTCTGTATGAACTGTAGAGGATTTTGATCAATGTGGATGATTTTCTCCTTTCCCAGAATGTAATTCTTCCATTGACGACATGCTTGTACAATGGAACACATTTCCTTGTCATAGGTTGGGTATTTACATACAGTATCTGAGAGTGTATCAATATGGTATTCCACCAGATGATTGTGTTGAGTGAGAACTATGCCTACAACATAGTCAAATGCATCAGTCTCAATCTCAAATGATTGTTTCATATAGGGAAAACAGAGTACTGGAGTTGATCACAAGCGATGCTTCATATCATCAAATGCTCATTGTTGTTACTTCCCCCACGCAAAATTTTCCTTGCCACCGCCCTTGGTCACTTGGTTGAGGGTCCATGCAATATGGGAGAATCCCAACACGAACCGTCGGTAGAAGTTGGCCAGTCCCAAGAAGCTGTGAAGCTCGATTAGTGTGGTCGGGGTTTGCCATTCATGGATGACTTGGATCTTAGTTGGATCAACATGTACCCCATGCTCATCAAGAATGTAGCCCAAGTATTGGACATTGTTCATGCCAAAGGATAATTTTTCCAAGTTTTCATATAGCTTGTGCTACCACAGAGTGCTCAAAACCTGATGAATATGTTGCATGTTCTCCTCCCAAGTTCTGTTGAAGATGAGGATGTCATCCAAATTTACCACCACAAAAGAGTTGGTGAAGGGTATCAATACATCATCCATCAACCTCTTGAAAGTGGTTGGTGTATTTGTTAAGCCAAAGGGCATGACCATCCATTCGAAGAGACCTTCTTTAGATTTGAAAGTTGTCTTCCATACATCAATTGGTTTGATGGGAACCTGGTGGTAGCCAAACTTTAGGTCAATCTTGCTGAAGAAATTTTCCCCCTTGATTTGGTCAAGAAGGTCATTAATTCTGGGAATTAGGTATCAGTTCCTGAGTGTGATTTTGTTTAATGCTCTGTAATCAAGGTAGAGCTGCAATGTCCTGTCCTTCTTCTACACCAGTACAATTAGGCTTAAGGGGAGGAGTTGGTTCTAATGTGCCCATTTTGAAGAAGCTCTTGGATTTAACACTTGGTTTCATCATTTTCCATCAACGAGCGGTGATAGATTGGTCCATTAGGAAGAGGTGCACCAGGGGTTAGATCAATTGGATGCTTGACTTGGCAGTGATTTGGTACCTTGGTGGGTGAGGAGAGGATGTCTTTGTACTCTTCCATAATTCTGTCCACTTGCTTCTGTTGCAAAGAGAGGCTCTGTATAGAGGCCACGGATGTGGCAGTGACCTTATTCTTACTATGAGCATAGATCACAAAGAATATGAACTTCCTGGTCTATAAAATGACCTTACTGCATTTCTTAGCAGAGATTAAAGAAATAGTGGTAGGCGGTGCTATCTCTGGTATCCTGTACAATTGTCTACCCAAAATAATAATAACATTGCGGGGTCTAGACTCATACATAGCATGATGCTTCAACAAATATGGTTGTCCTAAAAGAACATCACAAACTTCAAGGGGAGCAATATCACTCAATACCTTGTCTTTGAAAGGCTTGATTGCATAGGGAAGATGACATTGTTGGTTGACACAGAGATCTCTTCCTTGGTGAAGCTAGCCAATGGTGTAGGGTTGTGGGTTCGATGTCATCGGCAAGTCCAGCTACTTGATGACCTTTGCTAAGATCATGTTCTTTTTATTGTCGTTATCAAAATGAAATGAAGCGGAGCCCCCTTTACCCACATATGTGAGTGAAAAAGGTGTTCCCCTTCCTCTAGTTCTTTTGGTTCGCTTGGTTGGATTTTGGTGGTAGAGACAGTGGCACTGGGTTTAGCATCGATAATCTACTTCCTTCCTTCTAGATTTGATTGGGAGTTAGAATCGGCCTCTGACTCGGAAGCCTTGAGCTTGGCCATGAGTGACTGCTTGGAGTGGAATTCTTCGATGTTGTGCCAAGGGATTTTATGGTATTCACACCATTTTCTCCTGAGAGTGGCCATATTTGTTTTTTCCCTTGTTGTGTGGGTTGGGGCCACCTTTTTCCTTCTTCGGCTATGAGGAGTTTGCAGATTGAAACTCTCGCTTCTTCTGCTTAAATTTATGCTCGATCTTGACAGCATATCTATAAGTCACACCCAATGATATGATGTCTAGAAAATCCATTTTTGTTTGAATGTATCTGTTGTTCCAGAGTCTGTACTTAAGGCTTAGAAGTATAGTGTCTAGGCATCCGAAAGTGAGTAAGGGGTAGAGAATGAAGAAACGTCAACCTTCGGTAAGGGAAGCTAGGGATGATTTCTGAGTTGGGTTGTCTAGCTTCCAACTGTTCCTGGATGTTTATGTCCCTTTCAATCGCTGCTCATGAACGCTCGAGCTCAACCCGGGTGGTGGTTGTTTTAAGAATAGTATCAAAAATATTTAAGGCAATATGTGTTTGATCTGATAGTCCGGGTTCGATACTAGGCTGTCTTGTTACATGGACAGTCATAGAGGAACAGAAAGATAAGAAAAACTCGGGGGGAAATTAGGTGTTGTCTCAATTTCAGTCGTATAAAAGAGAGTTTATAGTTCCAGGAGTGAAAATAGGGTGCAAACCAAAGGCCCTTTCCCGTAACTGAGTTATATTTTAATAAATATGTATGAGGTGGGAGAAAACATTAAGTTGTCTATCATGTAAGGCTCCTATCAAGGGAGAATCTCACTTATAAACAAAAGAAGAAAAAGGTAATGAAATAACCCGATGAAGCATAGAATATATATAGAATTCTAAAGTGTTGATTGGTCTTATACCTGCTGATAGATTGTATAGAGGAAAAATAGTAAACAACATAGAAAACCAGAATTCATTCACTATAGTAGAGGTTGTACTAAATTACAACGAAGAATTCATCAGATACAAATATGAAATGAAATGAAATATGAGATACAAGGAAACAAACTCATAACACAGTCGTGACGTAATTGAGAATCTTCAGATTTTCTTTAGATTAACTCTCAAGATAGAAAACCTCTATTACAATCGACACAAAAAGGTCCAGCCCTTGTTCCTTCCTTCTATTATATATTTATACAGATTTACATATGATGGAATCTCAATCGTTTTAGGATTTTCAGTTACAACAAGAAGGAGATCAATCGTTTCATTCCTTTATCTCTGTCTTTATTTGGTACTAGAAGATTGCCTTCTCGCATGCTCGGTACAAGTGACACATCTTTCCACCAACCAAGATATCAACCTTGACGGTTCTGCTTGACAATTGGCCTCAAAAGAGTAACAATCTCAGGCTAATTGCAACAACCTTTCTTCCATCTGTCGGTCTAGGATGTCAATAGCACACAATTGCACACCTGGTTTAATCATACATTTATCTATTTGAACTATGTCTGCCGTAGCTACTTGTGAGATTTCGATCGAATGTCTTTCTTATTTTTCGTTTATATCAAGTGATATTTTCGCTATATTAATTTGACTCAATGTCTCAGCATTGGCTTCTCTATCAATACTTAACAGATTACCATCTATAGAACCAAAAGCCTCTTCAAAGGATTTCATTACCTTCTTAGCTTGTAGTTTACCTTCTGATATACTGTGCTCTCATTCTTTCAATAAAATATTTCCTCTGGTCTGCTCCGAAATGGAAAACCTTGGAGTACTTCCTGATTCCTTGTTGTTTGTAGCTATTACAGCCTCTTGAAACGCGACCCGAGCTGCTCCAGCTTCTCTTTCTCTAACAGATAAATTTTCCAATACTTGATCAATGAGTAAGAAGTTGTCCCAAATTATCTCTACCTTGGCGAGTAAACGTCGCTGGGCTGCAAAAAACCTGCTCCGAATCTCCCTCGCCTGGGACTGGAACATCCCGATATTTATAACTTTACTTTCGGCGATTTCCACTCTAGCCTGTAGCTACTCAATCAAGTCTTTTTGTTGGCCCACTTGTATCTGACCGGTCTGAGCTACCAGCTCTGCTTGTTCGAGCTTAGTTTTGAGCAGCTCTATCTCCTTTTTATCAGCTAGCCTTGCTTGTTCTATTCTTGTGCTTTCCTGGTCCTTGGCAGCCTCCTCTATTGTGGCTAGTTTAGCTTCTAAGGTTTTGATGAGGCAATTTTTTCGCTTCAGCTGATTTTTCAAAACCCCGACTGAAAATTGGTTTGATGTAGCATACGCCCCTAATGTCCTGGCTATTTCTGTCGCAAACTCATCATTCTTCTTGTCTTTCCCATCGATCAACACCTTGAACTTCTTGGTTGTTGATCCCTCTTCCTGATAGAATTCTCTTTTTACTGCAGCCTTTCTCTTCTTATCGAAAAAGAACTCATTTGGAGGGAGCTCTTCCATCCTTATAGGTCTCAATTCTTCATTTAAAATCCACCCTGCGTCTATGTTTCCCTGAATTGACTACAAGGGAGTAATGGAGGCGATGGGATCTCCGATTTTCTTAGCTAGTTGTCCTGGAGTAGTAACTGGAGTCTGCTTTTTCGACGGCTCGGGAGTCTTTATCTCTGTTTTCGGACTCCTAGTTTGCTCTTCCCCGTTCTGGTGTTTTTCTTGGCTGGGTGCCGCATCTTTGGAGCCTTCATCTTCTTTTTGTTTCACCTCTGTTGTACTTGGATTCTCACCTCCCAATACTGTGGGAAGACAACTGCATCGATGTTCTTGGAATTTTAGAACATCGGCCCTCTCTTCGGGTGCCAGGGCTTGTATCCGAGCCAAAATCTCGGCATAAGATCTTGCACCTCGGAAAAAATCATCCGAGGGTGAATTTTCGTGTTCGAACCTTTTAAGTCTGCAACTGGCCAAGTGATTACTTACGACCCTTTGTGGATCATGCTTCTTGAATTCAACATGAACCAATTTTAGGTCTTCCAGGGCTACTGCCTCAGCTTTGGCATGCCTGAAATTTAACAAAGAATATGAAATTAAATGAATAGGAAAAGGTGGCCATACCTTCTTTGAATATCCCTTAAGCTCCTTGCTTATGCCACTGATTACAGTTTGCCTAGCAACCTCACAACAAGCCAACTTATCGGGTATGAATAATGGTAATGCATGCGGGGGAACATAAGCCCCAAAAACTCTGAGATATGAGAATTATTCTTCTACATACCAATCGGCTATATTTCTTAGATTCATCGCTATACTATCCAAGATCCTGGGTGGCGGGTGGCCGAAAATAGTGACATGCAGCGGTACCATTACCCAGTTAAAGATTTCATACACAAAATCTGTCGCTTTGTTTTCTCACAGTTTTGAATGGTTGACGTGGATGGGCTTGGCCTCTGATGGAGTCCAACTCCAGCTCATTAAGGGAAAGGGAATTAGAAAACACACAGCGTCCATAATGTACGCGGACATAAAGAATGAAGCAATTTTTCCGCTCTCCCTCTGCGCTCAATACTCTGTAACTCAATTAGTCAAGCTATCAGACAATATTTTAGCCCAGTCGAAGGAACAGCCTTCGGCGAATGAAAGTATTAGAGGCACCCACTGAAGGAAAAAATGTGTGGTGTCCTCTCTCCCGTATAATCTGCAGGTCATCATAGCTACATATTTGAACTATGGTTCCAGAGAAGCTATTGAATATATACCGTTACTGTCCACCCTGAACTTCGCAGGGTGTGAGACCCAATCTTTGATTAAACTGGACATAGTCTTGTCATATTTCACACATTCCTTTTGTTTGAAATTCTCCAAGAATTCGGCATTGTATGTAAGGTTTGACGTGGTTGGCAACTTGTACATAGCCTGAAGTTGTTCGGGTCTAAAAGTGCCAATAGTGACCTTCTGCCCATTGATGATGGTTCTGGTTGGTATATCCACATGGTCTAATGCCCACCGAACCATATCATTGTAAGGGAGCAGTCGTGGCCTGGCCGCTACTTTATGCATTCCAGCTTGGACGACGATCTTATATTTGGTGGTCAGGTCGTCTTTTTCATTGTCGCTGGAATCATCCGAATAATCTACCAATTCGGACTATAGAACCTCAAAAACAAACGACCAGGTCTTGACTGAGTCGACACTTCAAGGTAAAGTATCAGAGACGTTGTCTGAACCTTGTCCCAAAACCTCAACGTTGGCTTTAGATTCTTTTCGTGGGGCCATGGTGGGGGATCCTGCTTTAGCTCTTCTGCGATAAAAATATGTATACATACATAAATTAGTTCGCTGAGAAATTTTGCTCTGTGCAATGTAGAAATGAATTTGCGATATCAAATAACAAATCTATACATTCAACCATTTAAAACTCGGTACTTTTCAGGAACAGAACGGTCAAATCATTCTTAAATAAAATTTAGTAATAATAACCCAATCCTTACCTGTCGATTCGCCTTGTTTCTAATTAATGCCATAAATTTTGACAGTTCAAAACGCAAGTTAGCGCAAGGAAAAATTAAGATTACCTCGTAGACTGTGCATGCATCAAATCACGAAAAATACTGGCTTAGCTCAATTAATCAGGTTTTATTAACGTTAATTAATCTTTCAGTATTCGCTACATCTGGAGTTTTCACTCTAACCGTTCCAGCCTCTAAAACCCGAGATTGCAATAATTAGCTTTGGTTAAATAAAAATGTAACCAGTATTAAGTGTTTAATTAATCATGTTTAAAAGAAAAAACAAATATCATGGTTATTTATATCGCGACTTCGCGACTCAGAGCTTCGATGGTATAGATTTCGAGAGGTTGGTATGCCAAGTTGCGAAATCATGAGATTGAGATGATCTAATTTAATTTAATTGGGGGATAAAACTAGATTAAGTGTTTAATTAATTACGTTTCTATCTTTATCGTGGCTCGGGGCTTTGATAGTGTAGCCTTTAAAATAAAATACGTCGAGTTGCGAATTCCCGACAGAGCTTAACTGCGGCTAAGATTTTTACCTTTAACATTAACCCAGGTTACTAAAACAAGAATATCGTGGTTTCGGCTATCGAGGTTACGACGATAAGACTTTTGGAGTTAATAAACACCGAGACGCGAAACCCCGATGATGCTTAACCGTAGTTTAGAAAAAAAATTACTCTCGCTACTGACCTGGGTAAAACTTTAAAGTGATTTCGTTGTTTCTCTCTTCGGGACTTGTGAACTATGTGATCTATAACAACCGACATACAAAATCCCGAGGTAAAAAGGGGAAAATAATTTGAACGAAAAGTAGAACTCACCTTGAGAGTATGATAACTGTCGCCGCTCGCGTGATGAGACTTGAGAGATTTTGGAACAAATGAAGGAAAATATGAAAACCATCTTTCGATTTCGAGCATTAAGATATGAAAATCAAAATGGGCTAAAAAACAAAGGCGGATCCAACAATATCTATGCAAACAGTCACTCTATTTGAGCACCAAATGTCGCTCAGATTCTTTGATACCCAATTTGGTGCGTAGGGTATGGAAAATATTGGTGAAATCTGGTACTGTCTGGTCCCTTTCCTGACATAGGGTGGTCCATCTGGTGTACTGGTCCTTGTAGCTTCCAGCAAGGTAGTATTGTTCCTTAATGGAATCTCGAAAGCAATCCCATGTAGAGGTGACCACAAATATTACAGATTCCTCTATGGCCTTTTTCTTAAAGTAAGTATCCCACTAGTGCTTAACATGGGGGATGACCTTGAGGAGTGCAAAAGTAATATTTTCACTATCGAAAAAATTGTGGACCAGAAAATACCCTTCAAGCAGATTCAACCATTTATCTACAACGTCTGCATCTATCAGTCCTTCAAATAATGGAATATCAAAATTTACCTATACCTTGAAGGGGGTTGCATGGCCGCTTGATGAAGATGCTTCTCCTGTGGGCATTCATCGAAGGATCTGTGCAAAGTTTTCCATCATTTTGTTCCTTTGTCGCACAAGGGCTTCCTCGAGCAACATTTTAAAAGGATCTCATGCTCCGTCATATTTATTTACGTCCTCAATGGGATTTTTTTGGGCTCGGCTTGGTCGATCTTGCAAAGGCTCAACTGGTTCGAGTCCCAACTTCTTGTACCCAGATCTTGTTGGGGACATGCATGAAGAAAAATAAATGAAGAGCAGACCACTCTGATACCACTGATCCGGATTTAGGATTGGAACGAACTGATTAACACACTGAATACAATAAACACATATATATAGAGAACAACACAGATATCTAGTGAACAATATCTTCTATTGAATAAATGAAATAGGATGAAACTGTAAAACTACAGAACTGAAACAACTTGCTCAAATGGTGGTAGTTATCTCTAAGAAGAGATGTGGCTTATATGTGCATCCGTCTGAGTAGAATTATTACAATGAGGCTATAGAGGCCTTTTTAACATTACTCATGAATTCCAAAACCCTAGACATCCAAAAACCTAACCCTATGAGATGAAACGCCAAAATTCATGTGGGCCTTGATGGGTAAGTTGGTACCTCAACTTCCCGGGGTCGTAACTTTTGCATACGACCTCTATTTTAGGCATTTGATAGTCTGTTGTAAAGGTATCTTCGATAAATACACATTACGTCGTCAAACTCTAACTCTATCTATAGTTTGACTATGAGAAGCCAAAAAAAACATTGTTTAGGGCCCCAAAACGACCCAGAAAGTACATAAAGATGTGTTGACATGGAAAAGTGATCTCGATTTTATGAGCATAATGAAATGACTTCAGATTATTAACAGATGCTTAACATATAATAACATAGATACAGTAAAATTGGTTTTCTATTCAACAAGGAAATAAGTTGAAACTGTAAAATGCAGCGGAAAACAAGCTTGCTAGAATGGTGGCGGCTTATCTCTGAGAAGAGATGTGACGACTGCGCTCATTCGCAAGAAAATAAATACAATGAGACTCTAAAGGCCTTTTTACAATAAACAAGAGTCTCAAAAACCCTATACATCCAAAAACCTAACCCTAGGAGATGAAGCACCAAAAGTCATGTGGGCCCCGTTTGGGTAAGTCAGTACATCAACTTCCTGGGGTTGTAACTTTTGCATATGATCTTTGTTTTAGGCGTATGATAGCCTGTTGGAAAGATCTATATGAGGACTACAATTGTTGATGAAAATTTCATGTTGAAATTTTTTGAACGCACGAAACCCAAAAATACGTCATTTAGGGCCTCAAAATGGCTCCGAAAGTTCAGGACCCAAAAAACTACTAAAAATAGTAAATTACCAAAATTGCCAGAAAGTTGTTTTGAGCTAGCTGGAAAAGGTGGGTGGCCACCGATATCCACCTGGATCAATCCTCCCTCCTTAGGAAGCAATAGTCTCCATTGTGTTGAGTTCCCCCATCAGATGAGGAAATTTATGTTGAATTTGGCACCTGGTGAGCCACTTGTCTTCGTACAGGAGCTACCCTGCTTTGACGACTCGATAAAGTTGGATCCTTTGTTGTCAAGTGCCATTGATATATGTGTCCACAATCTGATCATTGGAGGTCTATTGTATGCAGTAGGGGTTGAGCTCTGTTGGTGTCAACTGTTCTACTATGTCTGAGGTGTCCAATAATGGTGGGAAATAAGGCCAAAGGAGGTCCACGTTGAACACTGGGTGCAGGCCAAGGAAAGGAGGAATGTTGAGCTCAAAAGCATTATCCCCCATAGCCTTGGTGATGGTGTATGACCCATAATAGAGTGGGAAAATCTTTTAATGGGGTCATGTAAGGCGTTATTTATGCAAGTGCAACCAAACTTTGTTGTCCACCTGAAACTTATGTGGCACCTGATGTTGATCATGGCGTTGTTTGTACTTGTCATTGGACTTCTGTAGGATATCATGAACCTGTTGGTGGATGTGTTGGATCCTCTCAATGAACCGAGTGGCTTTGTCAGCTTCAATTGGAGCAGGATATGAGTCGGTCGAGGTGGCCGCAAGGGGAAGTGCAACATCTATGGGACCCAATGGTTGGAATCCCAACCCCACCTGAGAAGGGATGTGGCTAGTTGAGCTATGCAAGGCTCGGTTGTAGCTATGTTGGACATAGGGAAGATTCTCATCCCATGTGTGAGGGCGCTTGGAATTATACATGCGCAGGATATGCACGATCATTCGATTTACAACCTCGATTTGGCCATCTTTATGGGGGTGGAAGGTCGTGGATTTGGCGAGCTTGGTGTCCAACAGTGACTAGAGGCTCGCCCAGAATGTGCTGAGAAATTGAATGTCCTGATCTGAGAAAATGGTTTGTGGGATTCCAAAATGTACCCAAACTCATTCAAAGAAGATCTTGGCAGTGGCTTCTATTGTGATGCTCTTCTTGTAGGAAACCAGAATCGCCATCTTAGAAAAGCGATCAACAACCAAAAAAACACAGTCATTTCCCCACTTGGTGGATAGGAGGCCTGACATGTAGTCCATTGAGATGGATTTCTATGGCCTGTCAGGAGTAGGAAGAGGGGTGTGCAAGCCCTGTTTCTTAGTGGTCGGTTTGGCAATAGCGCGGGCAATGCAGAACCTAATATACTTGCTGAACTCATGTCGAAGTTTCAGCCAGTAGAAATGTTTATGTAGCATCACCACTGTCTTTTTGATGTTGAAGTGTCCTACCACCTGACTATATTGGGATTCCCAGATCACCTTCACTCGCTCGCTTGATGGAACGTAGATATGTCCTAGACGACACAACAACCTGTCCTGAAGATGGAAATTATCGACAACTGCGTTTTCACCCAACATTTGGTAGGTGGTGGCGAAGTCTGGGTTCGTCTCATAGAGTTGGGGCCAACCAGAGGTCTCATGGTCGCAAGACTTTGGCACCGTGGTGAGTTCCACAACTGGTGGTCTACTAAGGCAATCAACGACGTCATTGGTGCTTCCTATTTTATACTTGATGTTGAGGTTGAATTGTTGTAATTATGTGGACCACTTTTGATGGCGATCATTCTATAATTTTCCTTGCGTCTGCATGAATTGTTGTGGCTTATGATCAGTGTGGATGATTGTCTCCTTCCCAAGAATGTAATGTCTCCACTGGACGAAGGCTTGCACAATTGAGTACATTTATTTTTGATAAGTAGGGTACTTATGGAAAACATATGATACTGTCTCACTATGATAGTCCACGGGGTGGTTGTGCGGAGTGAGAACGGAACCCACAACATAGTTTGAAGCATCTATCTCGATCTCAAAGGGTTGTTGCAGGTATGGTAGTGAAATTATTGGGGTTGAGCATAAGTGTTGCTTCAAATCATCGAACGTTTGTTGTTGGGACTGGCCCCACACAATTTTTTCCTTACCACCACCCCTGGTTATTTCACTAAGGTCCCATGCAATATGGGAGAATCCCAACACGAACCTGCGATAGAAATTGGCAAGGCCCAAGAAGATCTGAAGCTCAGTGAGTGTGGTTGGGGCTGGCCAGTCACAGATGACTTCGATATTGCCTAGATCCACATGTACGCTATGTTGATCAACAATGTAGCCCAGGTAATGGAACTTGTCCATGCCGAAGGATCATTTTTCTAAGTTGGCATATATCTTGTGTTGTCGCAGGGTGTGCAGAACCTATTCAATATGTTGCAAGTGTTATTCCCAAGACTTTTTGTAAATGAGAATGTCATCCAGATACACCACTACAAAAGTATTGGTGAATGGTCACAGGATATTTTCCATCATCCTCATGAAATTGGTTGGAGCATTTGTCAAACCAAAGGGCATGACCAACCATTCAAAAAGGCCTTCCTTTGACTTGAAGGCGGTCTTCCATAGATTTGTTTGTTCTATCAAGACCTGGTGGTAGCCAAACTTCAGATCAATCTTACTAAAGTATTTGGCCCCCATGAGTTGATCAAGGAGGCTGTCGATTCAGGGAATTGGGTACCTGTTTCTGACTGTGATTGTATTCAGGGCCCGATAATCAATGCAGAGTCGCCAGGTTCCATATTTGTTCTGTACCAACACGTTGGGCTCTCGCAAGGTGATGATATGGGATCGATGTGCCCCTTGTGGAGAAGTTATTGGATCTATCACTTGATATCCTCATTCTCTAACATAGAGCGATGATAGACTGGCCCATTGGGCAGCAGTGCATCGAGGGTCATATCGATGGGGTGCTTGACCTAACAGTGCAGAGGTACCCCGGTAGGTGAGGAGAAGATATTTGAGTATTCTTCGATGACCTTATCTACTTTATTCTGCTGTGTGGAGAGGTCGGTCGCAGAGACCCTTGATGTGGCTATGATCTTTCACTCATTCCAGGAACAAATAACGAAGAAGACAAACTTCCCTATCTGTGAGATGACCTTCCTGCATTGATTGGCAGAGATCAAGGAAATAGCACTAGGTGAGACTGCCTCGGGCATCCTGTACAATTTCCTATTCAAAGTAACAATAACACTACGAGGCCTAGACTCATATACAACATGACGTTTCCATAAATAAGGTTGGCCCAAAAGAACATAACAAACTTCGAGATGAGATACATCACACAATACCTCGTCTTTGAAGGGCTTGATGCCGTACGACAGTCGGCACTGTTGGCTGACGCGAAGATCATTTCCTTGGTGGAGCCATCCAATGGTGTAGGGTTGTGGGTGCGACATTGTCAGTAGGGCCAACCGGTTGAAAACCTTTGCTGAGATGAGGTTGTTTTGGCTACCGATATCAATTATGAAGTGCATCAGGGTGCCTTTTACACACCTATGTGAATGGAGGAGGTGCTCTCCTTCTTCTGGCTCGTTTGGTTCATATATTGGAGCTTGGTGGTAGCAACGGTGGCACTAGGTTCCACATCAATGATTTGTCTTCCCCTTTCAGGTTCTAACTTAGAGTCAAAACCTGCATCTGATTCAGAGGCTTTCACTTCCGCCACCAGTGACTGCTTTGAGCGATAGTCAACAGTGTTATGCCAAGGGATCTTATGGAAGTCACACCACTTCCTGGTATCTTTCTTTGTCTTTCCGATGTCCTTCTTTGCTTGCATCTTGGAATGGTTGTCCTGATACTGTCCATCTTTGCTTTTTCTAGTGTTCTGTTTGTTGGGGCCGCCCTTTCCTAGCTTTTACTATGAGGAGTTCCCGGGCCCAAATTGTCGCATATTTTGTTTGAGCTTCTACTTGATTTTGACGGCATATCGGTAGGTCGTGCCCAAGGACGAGATGTACAGAAATTCAATTTAAGTCTGGATGTATCTATGCATAGCACCACGATACTTGAACACCAGATGTCGATTTGAATCTTTGACACCCAACTTGGTCCGTAAGGTATGGAAGATATTTGTGAACTCTGGTACTGCTTGGTCTCTTTCTTGTCGCAGTGTGGTCCATTTGGTATTCAAGTCGTCATAACTTCCAACAAGGTAGTATTGTTCCTTAATAGCATCCCTGAAGGATTCCCAGGTGGTCATGACTGTAAATAATGAGGGTTCCTTTTTTTTTTCTTTTGCTCACAGAAAGTTTCCCACGAATCTTTGACATGGGGAACGGCTTTAAGGAGCGCAAAAGTAATCTTTTCTCTATTCGAAAAGTTATGGATAGAAAAATACCCTTCTAGTAGATCCAACCACTTGTCTACACCATCGGTGTCTATCTAACCTTCAAATATAGGAATATCGAAGTTTATTTGTACCTTAAAGGGGGTGGTGCCTACGCTCGAAGAAGATGTGTCGCCTGTTGGTAGTTGTCGAAGGATTTGCGCGAAACTATCCATCATCTCGTTCCTCTATTGCGTGAGGGATTCCTTAAGAAATTTTTTGAAAGGATCTCCTATCACGTCATCTTTATTTTCTCTTGCCATAAGAGGTCACTTGGGCTTGCGTGAGCTTTGGTCCTCAAGAGAAACAAGCTCGAGACTCAATTCTTTGTACTCTGACCTCGTTGGGGACATGAATTAAAACGACAAGGAGCAAACCACTTTGATACCACTGATCTGGATTTTATGAGCAGAACAAAATGACTACAAATTATTAACATATGCTTAACAGAGATACAATAAAATTGGTTTTATATTCAACGAGGAAATAAGCTGAAACTGTAAAATGCAGTGAAAAACAAGCTTGTTGGAATGGTGGTGACTTATCTCTGAGAAGAGATATCATTACAATGAGGCTCCGAAGGCCTTTTTACAATAAATAGGAGTGTCAAAAACCCTAAACATCCAAAAACCTAACCCTAGGAGATGAAGTGCCAAAAGTCATGTGGGCCCTGTTTGGGTAAGTCAGTACATCAACTTCCCAGGGTCATAACTTTTTCATTTAATCTTCGTTTTAGGCGTATGATAGGCTGTTGCAAAGATCTATCTGAGGACTACAATTGTTGATGAAAATTTTGTGAAAATCTTTTTGGATCACAAGATACCCAAAAAAATGTCGTTTAGGGCCTCAAAATGGCTCCAGAAGTTCAGGACCCAAAAAACTGCTAAAAATAGTAAATTACCAAAGTTGCCATAAAGTTGTTTTGAGCCAGCAGGAAAAGGTGGGTGGCCACCGATATCCACATAGATAAAAAATTCCAAAATAATCCAATTTGATTAGGTGGGAGGCCACCAGCCTCCACCTGGAAGATGTGTAGGGCTTCAAACAACCCCAAAAGTGTAGAACCCAAAATTACAAAGAAGAATAGAAGAACGTGTTGAACTAAAAACTGTCAAGAGGAGCCAGTTGGAATAGGTGGCTGGCCACCAATATCCACCTTGATCACCAAATCCCATCCCAACCAATAGCCTGAAGATCTGTTCCATGATGATATATCATACAAGGAAGATTTCCCCTAAATTTGAAACCATGAGAGTAAGGGAAGAAGATCAAAATCTTGGTTGAGAGGAGGCAACCCCACTATGTTGTCAGACTGAAGATGTATGTTCTTGTCATTACTAGGGACCCAAGTAAGCTATTTTTTTATAAGTGGAATGGAGAATTTTAAGAGATTCTAGATTTGAGAGCCTCTAATATCCCGGGGGTCCAATTCCAAGCATTTGAGCCTTTATCTTGAGAAGTATTTGACGATAATTACTTTCTTCCACCAATATTTTTTTCCTATAACCAATCTCCAAAGAATTTTAGCACCCAGAGCTATGTTGGAGATGGAAGGGTCATTGATTCCCATACCACTGCATTCGTTTGGAGCCCTGGCTATGTTCTAATCAACTAAATGAAACCTTTCAGAGTTGGTTCATCCCCCTGCTGGAGAAATATTCAAATTTCCTAAGATATTGTGGATTTTATGTTGGTTGTGGACCCTGATTATCTTCCTGATTTAGAGGTCTTTTGTTTTCATTCATATTTATACCCCATGAAGTATTTACACCCGAGAAGTATGTACACTCTTCCACGTAGGGGAGTGCAGAGGGGGGTTACCCCCTCTGCGAGGTCCGGAGGGGCTATCCCCCCGACTTGGGTGTATGGGGGAAAGCGGGCCTCTGGCAGGGGTTCGGGGTGAAGCCCCTGAAGGAAAATTTGCGATGTAAATGTATATTTTAATTTCATTGTAAATCTGGACTGTTCATTATAAGGTCGCAGATTTAACAATAGAAATTATGTTAGGGTTTGTTTCCCTAGAAGGAAACCCTATGTTATGAGGGAAATGTATTGCGGCTATGCATTATGGTGAATATTGTATTCTGATATAGGAGACTGTGAGATAAAGAAGAGGAAGCTACAACGTGTTTGTTGTAGATTGTATCCCTTCATTTGTTGGATAATAATAAAGGAAGGACCTGGCAATTTCTCTGGTGGATGTAGCCTACATTGGGTGAACCACATATATCTGTGTCTCTATTGTATTTTGTATCTTCTATATTTTATTTCCGCGTTTGTTTTATTTTATTGCTCCACGGTCCTATTTTTCTAACATTTTATCCTGCATGGGGCCAACATAATGGAGAATTGGAATATCGGGAGAGTTGATAAGACAGATTTTATGAGTACTATTCTTCTTGTTGGGTTGGAAAGGAAAGAGCCCCAATGATGGAATTTGGATTTTATTTTATACAAAATTTGGTTCCAAGAGGAAAAGAACGAGTTTTAAGGAAAATCAGAATTCCTAGATATTTGAAATATTTTCAATTCTCCACAAAGAGGAAGTTTAAAATATTTGTTATGGGTATCAATGTGTTGGATTGAGTGTTCCAGGAATAAATCTATTTTTTTCCTTCATTAATAAAACCTCCCGGAGTTGTTTTTTAATCATCCATGATATGTTTAAATCTTCTCATTATAATTGAGGAGGTGCCTCCCAAAAGGATTGTGTCATCCACAAATAGAGAATTATTGATTCTCTCGACCTCTTGAACTATTTTAATGCCTGGAATGGTTTTTTTTCTTCTTTCTTTGTTTAGTCTTCTACTGAGCACTTATACCATAGGGATATATCATATGGGGGAGAGAGGACATCCCTACCTCAAACCTCATGTGATTTTGAAGAAGGATGATGGTATGCCATTCACAAGGGGGGTCATCTAAGGGTAATGTATACAAGCATCAACCTAAGAGAGGAAAAATTAATTGAAGCCAAATCTAGTGAGAAACACCATTAGGAAGATATGTATGACTCTATCCAATGCATTGGACATATCAATTTTGATGGCCATTCCATGTCCCCCATTAGCTAACTGGAGTGTATTTCTTCTTGAACCAGGAGGATGTTGTCATTCATTTGTCTTTTTTCTACAAAACCACCTCGATTGGGGGAGATAAGAAATGGGAGGAGTGGTTTGAGTCTATTGGCTATGATTTTTTAGATGATTTTATATGAATCGTTGCAAAGGGAAATGGGGTGGAATCTAGAAAAGGAGGAGGGACTAAGTTCTTTAGGAATGAGGGCGGAAAAGGTGGAGTTGGTGTTTTATCCAATATTAGTTGACTTCTTGATGTACTAAACCATTCTAAGGAGATCACATTTTATGATGAACCTCATTTTTTTATAAAAGTGGGCTGAGAAGGCATCCGACCCAAGAGCTTTGTCTGGATCCATACTCGTAACCACTCCCCAAACATCTGCTTCTGAGATGGACTTTCATATTTGAGTGTTTTCTTTAGTTCTGATTAAAGGGGGTATGTCTTCCAGCATGCTCCCAAAATAATCGAGATTGATATTAGGGTCCTCCTTATACAGATTTGCAAAGTATCTGAAAGTTGTTTACTTGATTTGCTTGAAATCTGTGATTATTTCTCCATTTTCATTGGTTATTTTAGCAACCTGGTTTTTCCACACCTTTTATTTGGCTTGGTGATGAAACATTTTTGTTTTTTTATCACCAGCTTGAAGCCATAGACTTCTAGATTTCAGCCTCTACTGTCCTTATTCTGGTTTTAGGACCTTTTGGAAAGATTGGAAGGTTTTTTTTTCTTCTTCCAATATATCCGATGTTACTTTTGTGGTTTCCCCCTAATATCTTCCATTTGTTTTTATAGTATGTATTTTTCTAACTCAACCTTATTTGAATTTTCTTTGTCCCATGATTTAAGAGATTCATTGGTGAGCGTTAATTTTTTTCCTATATTTCAATGGGGTATCCAATGATCCATTGATTCCAAGAAGTGGAAATGATGTCCATAGAAGTCAGATTAGAGAATCAAAGGGGGTTGAAAGGAAATGGGATGGGGCTTAAATCAATAGGGCCTAAAAAAAGAATGGAAATAGGACGATGGTCTGAGTCAGCCCAAGGAAGGATGAATGAGGAAGGAATGTAAGAGTTTTCTAGGAGGGAGCTATTGAGAATAAATCTATCTGGACTTGTTGCTATATAACTTGGACCTGATCTCTTATTGGACTAGGTGAACTTGCCTTTAGAGGGTTTTATGTCCAACAAATCAAAATGGGAAATGAAGTCTTCCATGAGTTCCCTATTTGGGTCGCATACCAGGTTACCTCCCACCTTTTATTTGTTGTTCAGGGTGGTATTGAAATCCCCAACAACTATGAGATTATGATTTTGGATTTCAACATATAATTTTGTGAGGGAATTCCAACACATATGTTTTTCTTGAGAGTGCAAGGCATGCATATATTAAGTATAGAAAAAGACAAACTTGAAGGAAAATGGAAAAGATGAGATAAACTCCAGTGTGGAGAGTCATACCATCTATCTAACTTGAATGTGTTCGGGTCCCAAATTGTGCAGAGTCACCCTGATGTTCCACGAGAGATTATTGCCATTCCTTTGTTATTTTTCCAAATAAAATCCAACTGTTGAAGGACCTCATAATACTTCTTTTTGGTTTCCTCTAGAAGCAGAAGATGAGGTTTTTTTGTTTTGATAAGACTTCTGATTATGTCCAATTTATTTATATTCCCCACACCTCTGCCATTCCAGAATAGGTCCTTTATCATTTGGAAGAAGATTTAGGGACTCCTCCTTTAGAGGAATTTGAGCCTCCTTGATTTCTAAGATTCCTTGTTTCTTTTTTGAGTAATTCTTCCATTTTTTTTTTCATCCAAGTTATTTTTCCTGATTTGTTTTAGCTTCTCTTCTTTGGAAATTGGATCTACGACATAATTTTTTTGGATTAGTTTTGGGGATTGACTGCTCTGAATTATATTCTGAGTATTCTAAGAATATATCTCCTTCTTAATGGGAGGGTGGTGGGATGATCTCAGGATTAATGAGAGGGGGGACCGAGGGAGCGACCTGGAAAGAAAAGCGGATGATTTGTTCCACTATATGAGGTTTTTTTTCTGGTTAATATTCCATTTCTTCTTCAGGGTTTGAGAGGGATGTGTATTTATTCTAGGATATCTGAGGATTAGGGCTTTGAGGATGGATCGAAGCTGAGGGTTTTGGACTAGAGGGAGGTCCCTGGGTAGGTTGAGTATTCTCTTGAGGTCGTTGTGTTCCTTGTTTCCTAGCCTGTATTTTCCATTTGGGATGTTTCCATTGTTCATTTGCCTCGGTGGGGTCAGATGATGGGGCATTATTTGGGAATTTTTTCACAAAGTGCTCATACTCATGGAAGGATTTTATATTGAAAGGAAACTTCTCATAGTATACCTTTTGCGGGTAAGACCAGTTGTATGGGGTAAGGTTTATTGCTTCCAGAAAACCATTTTCAAGGTCTACTTCAATGCAAATCCTAGCATAGGTCTGGATTCCCTCTTTTGGTTTAGCACGATCAATGTATCTTCCCAGAGTGTTTCCAATGTTTCTAATAGTTTTTTCATTTTAGCAATGGAGGTAGAGATATGGAAGGCGGACCCAAACAGGGACCACCGAGGGGATGTCATTTTCCATGAAAAAGTCTGGGTTCCAGCGATTAAGATAAATCCCTCTTGATCCCATAAAATATGGGCCACTTTTGAATATCAAATATCTATCTTCCTTTTCCTCAAATAATAAAGTGGAAAACCCCTTACTGCAGAATGTGTGAGTGAGTCTGCCTTTGAAGAGATGTTTCCAGTTTTTATAAATACATAGAGCCATGGATTTGGGGGAGGGCCATACGCCAATGAATTGACCTATTAGGTCATTTTCTGCAAGCTTGATCATAATATTTATGGAGCTCCATTGCACTGGGACTACAGGAATCTCGTCAAGCTTCTTCACAAACCTTGATGATTGTCGATGTTTTGGGGCTTTGGGAAGCAAGGAAATGAGAGTCGAGAAGGTCGCAATGTTAGTAGGGGAAGGGGAGGCAACGACACATCTGCCTAAGGTTGAAGCCATGGGGCCGAGCCAGAGGGAAGTAGAGGGAGCTAGGGTTTAGAAGAGGGTGGAGAAGTTGACTTGCAACTTGTTTCTATTTACCTGTAACAACAATATGTATATTCATAGCTAATCAATATAAAGATTTTTTTCTTCGAAAAAAATAAATAAATAAATAAATACATGTTGAGATTGTTTATTATAGAGTAAAATGAAATGTTGGAATATTATGTACAAGTCATACTTTATATAGTATGTTAAGTTATGCTTTTTGTACATAGTAATATAGTATGTTAAGTTATACTTTATATATATTCGCTTTAATCTATATTCATTGAAATTATGGATTGCATATTCATTTTATATAAATACGTTGTAATTTTTGGATCGAAAGTGTTGTTTATCTAATTTTAAATTTTGGTTATATTTGTGTTTAGAAATCAAAATTTAAGTTAAATTGGATTAGCATATGATATATTAAAAAGCGATTATATTTAGGTTTTTAAGTCAAAATTCAAATTATATTTAAGTGATCTATAATATATTCAAATTGTGTTTATATTAATGTTTTAATTCAAAATTTAATCTACATTCAAATAGTGTAATATATAGCTACATATGGTGTTTATGGTTATAGTTTAAAATTCATTTAGCAAGTTAAGTATGCACCAAAATGAAGACTGCAATATGGATCTTTGTTTTAGGATGCATTTAGTTTATTTATTATCTGCATGCACTACCAGTGACAGGGGAAACAACATCCCCGAGGATATCACATCGTATTGTCTAGAGTGGAAGATCACACACCCCAAGTCTTCTAGAGCATTTGTAGATCCATCCCAGGGAGACAATACATTTTGGGATTTTATTAGTGGCGCTTATAAGGAGATTGGAGTCTGATTTGAAGTTATAATATATTAAACAAATATTTCTAATACTTAGACCACATGTCATTCGGGCGCAATTCAGTGAACTATCAAGGGTGGTGAGGATATCCTCTCGACTACTCTAGATGCAATACATGTGACCTAGTACAAGCCTGAGTCAACACAGAAAAGTGCGAAAACCCTAGTTGGAGTGCATTATATTTGGAACTTATCCCATGGACCTCCTTAGGATGTGTATTCCCTTCTTCTTCAACCCTCTTCTTTTTTTTCATATTAGTCGTAGTAAATGAATTAGACTATTCATATGCACATGCATGGTTGATTATGATATTCAAGACTTAACATATTTATTATAGAACTATGAACTCATAACATGGGTCTAGAAATTCTAAGTCATATGAGATAGTAATCACATGCAAAATTCGGGTTGCGCAAGCACATACCCAATGTGATACTAAGGACAACTTGATTTTTCATTTAAAACCTTGGAAATTGTTAGGAATATAAATACTATCTCTGCTACTTGTCTTATTCATTATAGAATTTTATCCATGAAAATCAAAACATAAGACTAAAAAGAAAATTTGTCTACAACTCTCATGAGTAACCATGCCCCTTAAGCATAAAAGGCAACCACAAGTCACCCCTAAGGTTGGAACCCTAGCCAAGAAAGCCATACTACATTCCCTAAGAGAAATGACCAATGTCTTTAAGGATTTGGTTGCCAACCAAGGTCAAAGTACAAACACATGTGTTATAGCCTTAATTTCCACCCTATAGGCCAAAGAGGAATCCATAAGAGGCTTGAGGCTAGAACACATCTTTTTCCTAAGGTTTAAACCCTTTTAGACCCCTTTTTGGTATCCTCGCGGGACACCTAGTAGACAACAAGAGAGACCTTGATGGTCACAAGTGGCTCAACAAGCGAGGCACTACTAAACTTCTAGAATCAGGGAGTTATGAGGTGATAGGTGAGGGATGAGTTGTATATTCATGGAAAAGTCCTAGGAACTCACATCATTTGAGTCTCTAGTGGCCTCTAGAATATCTAGAAGCCTCTCCCAAGCCTCCTCCAAGAGATATATAACAAAGGAAAGCCTTGGGAAAGAGGGGGATGAATTCAAAGCATTGTTATGTTGTCCAATTAAAGAGGTACTTGTTCCATCTACCATATCTAGAAGTGAATGAAGCCTAGCCTAAATAGGTATCTAAAGGAGGAGCAAGGAGAAAGGAGGTCAAGGGAGTAAGGAGCAAGAAGGTCAAGGGAGCAAGCATCAACAACCAAGGTATGAGTTTAATGTATTTCTCTGACATTCATTAATAGATCATTTGGTTTTCCCCCTATAAATGTTTGTAATTAATGAACAAATGTTTAGATATGATTCATGCTATTGTAGTGAAGGCAACCCACGAGGACTATTGTAGGGTCCACAAAAAAGGGCCTGTAGGGTGCAAAAAAAGTTTGTTTTTTGCAAAAACAAATCTGGGTTTTTTGTTGTGAATCCTAGGGTCCTTATTCTAGGGGAAGAGAACCTTTAGAAGTTAGTTTTTCTAGGGATTTTTCATTATTCTTTTCATGAAATAAAAAAAATAAAATGAAAATTTGTTTTTGTGATCATCCCTTGTGGAGCATTTTAGGACCTCTTTTCATAAATGCACTTGTGAATTTTCGGGTCTAAAATTGTATTTTTGGGCGATTGATAGTTTCATTTGGTTTAGTTTCCTTTTGAAATTGGGTTTTACATTGTTAAGATCCATTCTTTGTGAGTTTTGGGTCGAGATCACGTGTAGACATTGGAGTGTGCCATGGGGCATCACTAACAATATCACACTACCATTTGCTTACTTATTTGTTCGTTTCCATTTGCATTGTGTGTTCTTGCATAGATCAGAAACTTTTGGATTTCCATTAGAAAAAATAACCAAAAAGACAAAAATATTTCTTGCATGCTAGATTTGCTTTTGAAGTATTAGTGAACAAATGCATTAGGATCATTGTTTGGTTTCATATCTGAAGAGATTGTTGGTTTCTTGGTGTATGTGAGGTTGTAATTTTATAAGTTTGCAAAGAAAAAAGGAAAAAGTATCTCTCCCTCCCATATCCAATGTTCATCGAAGTGAACAATTTGCATTGTCATATTTGCATTGCTTGGTTGGGTCAAGAGTCCAAACATCACTAAAATTTCATTTGCTACCCTTGGACTTAAGAAACAACCATAAAATGAAAGCATAATCTAAAATCATTCAAACATTTTTATTTTTATAGTGAACCAACATTAACTAAGCTTAGAGACTTGGAATAGGATTGGACAGTAAACTCTCCAAGGTCACAAAAATCAACTTAGGATTCATTAAAGAGAGTTAAAAATCCATTCTTTCAACCAGTGTGTCGAGAGCCTCCTATAACACAAGAGTTAAGCACAAGGTCACATCGGGGAAAGTAGGGATATTACCCCTCTCTACTTGTTTTTGTGTTTTTGATACCGCTTCGATTATTGCATACGCATGGGTTCTATTGGTTAAAACCTTCATAGCTTCAGGCTTAGTTACCCTACCCTTATGTGCAGTCACACTTACAATTGTTCATCCAACCATTGATTATTAGGTGGTATCCTTAGTGACCTTTCATAGGAAGCCACATATGTGACTATAGGTGGGAGATGCCTGTAGTACCTAGGTTAGACGTTCGTCACGGTCTCAATTCCCCAGGAGGGTGCTTGTCTTAATAAAGAGTACTTGCATCTGTCATAGTTGTTTCGCTTATATCATCATAATTTCTCCTCATACCTTCACTAATCAATCTTGTGGGGACTTCATCTCCCCCATAGGGTTGGTTTTAGAAAGGGACCTAAGTTAATTGGTTTGCTTGTTGTTAGACTAGTTTTGATTAGGGGTGTGCTCTTTGAGTCCCAGTCTAAGTCGGTAGTAGGTTGAATTGTGTTGGCACAGGGGCAGACCCATGGTTCAGCTCCAAGAGCACACCAACAAGCCCTAACTACTGGCCCTTTTGGAAACACCTGCGAGGAAGATGCAGTCTCACCTGAAGTAGCTATGGGGGGTTGCGGGACAAAGATGTCTACAACCAAAGGGAACACTAAGTGGATCTAATACAAGAGCAATACAACATTTATATATCACTTACCAGTTCATATCTACTCCACAAAACTATTTATCAGATCCAACACAGTAATGCAATAACAGTATACCAAATGACAAAGAATGGAGCATCAATCACACACACAACACAAGATATTGGTTCACCCTCTCTCTAGGGCTACATCCACAGAACTGTGTTTTATAATATATTAAGATGTAGCATACAGTTATTGTCTGCACTGTTAGCTAGCAGATCTTATTTCTTGTCCTCTTTGTCTCTCCCCTTCCTGCGCACCCAGCTGCAGGACTGATCTTCACACCCAGCTGAAGATCTTACAATACCAGAAGGCTCTACACTCAGCACTTCTCTATCACACAATAGTACTCACTCGATTACACAATAGCAATGAATCCTCAATCAACTTAGTACCAACCCATCCCAGGTCCTTTAGACCTCTATTTATACATTACAATAGCTGATCGACAACCTTAGGTTGAGACCTAAGCATCAAAACCCTAGGTGTCTAAAACCCTAGGTCAACTTGACCCACATTTTCAGGGCTTTGCCAGCCTGTCTTTCCTTCCTTCTTGCACGGTGCTCCAAAGCATCCAACGGTAGCTTTTTTTGCTTGTTGAGTTGTCCACGATCCATATTCCTTGTTGATATATCATCCTTGATCTCCACATCCCATTCCTTTATTTCTCTTACTTATCTCCATCTTTTATGCTCTTTTGCTCACTTCGACCCTGTAACAGTCACTGTTTCTTCCGCGCAATTTGTGTTTTTCCTTTTCTTCCTTGATCTTTGCTTACTTCCATAACTAAGGGCCAACAGGCCCCCAACACTCACCTGTGACTCGTCCCAAGGCACTTCAGATCTGATCCCTCTGCTTTTCTTCGTCTTCAGACTACGCAGGGAAGCCTTTTCTTCCAGCTCTAGTCCTCCCTTCCTTCCTTGTGCAAACTGTCTTTTCTATGTCTGGTACCTAGTTTCAACTGCACCTGGTACCTAGACCATTTGTTGGCACAGGGGTAGACCCAGGGTTCATCTCCAAGAGCGCACCAACAAGACCTAACTACTGGCCCTTCCAGCAACACCTGCGAGGTAGATGCAGTCTCACCCGAAGTAGCTATGGGGGGTAGCATGACAGAGATGTCTACAACCAAAGGGAACACCAAGTGGATCTAATACAATATCAATACAACATTTATATATCACTTACCAGTTCAGATCTACTATGTAGAACTATTTATCAGATCCAATACAGTAATGCAATAACAATATACCAAATGGCAAAGAATAGAGCATCAATCACACACACAACACAAGATATATGTGGTTCACCCTCTCTCTAGGGATACGTCCACAGAACTGTTCTTTATAATATATTAAGATGTAGCATACAATTCTTTTCTGCGGTCTTAGCTAGCAGATCTTATTTATTCTCCTCTTTGTCTCTCCCCTTCCTGTGCACCCAGCTGCAGGATTGATCTTCTCACCCAGCTGAAGATTTTACAATACCAGAAGGCTCTACACTCAACACTTCTCTCTCACACAATAGTACTCACTCGATTACACAATAGCAATGAATCCTCAATCAACTTAGTACCAACCCATCCCAGGTCATTTAGACCTCTATTTATACATTATAATAGCTCACCGACAGCCTTAGGTCGATACCTAAGTGTCAAAACCCTAGGTGTCTAAAACCCTAGGTCAACTTGAGTCGCGTTTTCAGGGCTTCGCCAGCCTGTCTCTCCTTCCTTCTTGCGCAGTGCTCCAAAGCATCCAACGGTAGATTTTTTCTCTTGTTGAGTTTTCCATGATCCATATTACTTTCTGATCTATCATCCTTGATCTCCACATCCCAAGCCTTGCTTTCTCTTACTTCACTCCATCTTTTCTGCTCTTTTTCTCACTTCGACCCTGTAACAGTCACTATGTCTTCCACGTAGTTCACATTTTGCCTTTTCTTCCTTGATCTTCGCTTACTTCCATAACCAAGGGCCAACAAATTGTGTTTATATTTTTAACATTGTATATTCATCGTGGCTAAACTACCGCACCACTCTCATCGACTACGAGGACTTGAGCCAATTACGGAGGAGCAACCACCTCTCAAGAGGCGTGAGATAGTTGATGAAGATTATGAAGGGATTGAACTTTGGATCGAAGAAATTGGTTTAGTCGAGGTAGAAGTGGTAGACTAACCTCCTCCACAAAATTTTAATCCTCCTTTAACTGAGCCAAATGCCCCTATACTAGTCCAAGTAAGGGAAATTTTGAGTGCGCCTTTCTCTTTGTTTAGTCAGCCTCCCACCATGTCAGGAACAAGTGTTTTGTCTAGTGTTGTTTAGACTACGAGGCCATCATCAAATGGAACAAGGGGAAATTCCCTAGGGAGCGTCACAGTGATGTCTATGTTTCCAACCCTTAGCTCCATTGGACCTACACAGTCCATACCATTTTCTACATATCCCTCAATCTAGGGGAGTTCGATCATGTCATCATTTCCATATGTTAGTTTACATATCATTTATATACCCATCACGTCTATCCTAATGCCCACATTTGGATCTTCTTCCAAGGGGGGGCCGAGATTTGGTTTCAGCATGGGGAGTGGAACTCCTTCCACCTCCACCATTCCTATGAGTGGCTCGATTTTGTTAGGAATTAGTGCACCTTTTGGGTGGAATATGTCTAGTGGTTTTGGGGTTGTCTCTAGCTAGGTCGGGGGAAATAATACTTCAAGAGGATTTGAATTTCCTTGGGTAAGAAAACCTTTCCCTGGGGGCACATCCCTTAGGGGAAGTTTTACACCTTGGGGAGTTTTTCCCTTTGTTAACACATCCAGTCCTAAGAGTTTCTTCCCTGGGACTAACCTTGGGAATTATTTTCCTGGAAGGTCCAAATTTATACCTAGGGGCATATTTGGTTCTAGTATCAATTATTCTTCTAGAGGTACCACCATCCCAGTGGGAAATCACTCTTTAGGAGATCCTCAAATATCCAGTAGTACCAACATAGGGGGACTGCAAGGTCCATCTGACATGGTAGAGACTTCAACTCCCTCCCAGTATTCATTTTCATTGTTTCCTTTCCTCGCAATGTTAGATTTATCGGATTTGTCACGGTTTAAAAATGACCCTATTTCCCATGACCCGTCATGGTTAGATATGCCATCCAAGCTACCTTTAGATATCCCAAAATTAGATATAAATACATGAGAGGACCCCTCTGCACACATCATGACATACCACTTGCGGTGTTCATCCAACTCGTTGATGGATGATAGCGTGAGGTTGTGTCTTCTCTAGAGATCCCTCACCAGAGTTGTCACAAAATGGTACATTAAATTAAAAGGAAGTTCCTTTAAAAGATTCAATGACTTCGTAATGGCGTTCCTTATGCATTACTAGTTACCCATTAAGTATGAAATATGAATGAATCTCTTGACTTCACTCCTCCGGGATATTGCCACTCACATTTCTTATCATATTCATGAGTGGCGGTGGAGATGAAGAATGATCAAGACCCAAATCCCAGATCATCTCTTGATGGAGTGGGTCACTAAATCCATCCTTCCACCAATTACCAAGGATGTAGTTATGGTTAGGGAGGCTACCGAGGAGCAAGATATTATGTGTGCCCAACACTTATACTTGATCTAATCTTTGTCGGGTACTCTATATGACATTATTCCAAATGCTCCTCTATTGTCGATGGATCCCAGGAAGCCCAACCCAGGACCCCATGTTGATGGTGTGGTTGGTTATGTTTCCCATGTGTTTGTGCACCAGTTAGTTGACCAAATGGGTCATATGTCTATTACATCACACCTGTCGGCTTCTGGCACTAATGCTCAAACTGCTACAGTCCATTCTCAGACCTCCAAGATGAATTGAGTGTAGTCCACACAATCGAAGAATCCTCAGCACCTTGGAGGCAAGAAGAAATAGAACAAGAAAAAAAATTCCAATACTGAGAAAAGGACTGCCTCCACCTAAAACACTCGGGAGGGAGGCACTGAGGAGAAAAGGAAGATTCGTTTTCCCTGCACCATTTGTGGGGAAGACCACCCTAATCACCGGTGTCCTCGAAAGGATGAATTCCATATATGTTTGGTATAGTATAGGGCCCCCCAACAGCCTGATGTCTTAACCCATCCTTTCCCCCCTCAACCTCAAAACTTGTTTGGCAAAAATATTTCCCCTCCGCAAGGGGGCATGGAAGGTACCCCTCACCATGAGGGGCCTTCCTCAAATGATTTTGTCTACATGTGTGACCACGCGGTCAACTTGCATACTCAGACCAAGAACTATGACATTTCTTAGCCTTCCCATGCTGTCCCAGAAGCAACATCTTCTTCCCATCCTGGTGTCCCTCTTCAGATAGAGAATCCATCCTTTGACACATCTCTTAGGCCCCCAAAGGGTGTTCTTCGATGCATGATTCATAATCAAAACACATCAGCCTCCCAAAACTATAGTATTGTGGAAGACATGGCCCAGGCACCATGTGCCATATCTCCACTTGAAGTCCTCCAAAGTTTTCCCATGCAGTGGAAAGCCTTGTTGTCTACCATAGGCAGGGTTGATCCCTCAAAGTTAAGTTTTATGACATTTGATTCATTCCAGGTTACTCATAGGCTCTTCCATCAAGTATCCTTCCAAATTAAAGTGTGAACAATGGATAAAAACATATTTTGAACAATTGTTGATGAAGGAGCCTCGACTTGCATCATGTTTATTTCTTCTTGGAATTCCATTAGCTCTCCTAAGATCAACACATATTCAACACTATTGAAGGCATTCGATGGACACATGTTCCAAACCCATGGAATAATCATTGCCTTACCCATGAAGTTAGGTGGAAATATTGTCTCTGTGACGGTAGAGGTCGTTGACGCCCCTCTTGAGTACAATATGTTACTTGGGCATACTTGGTTCTCTGAGATGACTGTAGTTGTCTCGTTGGACTTTGGGGTCCTACATTTCCCTCGCTAAGGGAAAATCATCACAATTGATCAACTTGTGTTATGTACCCCAGACCTTGGATCCAATGCGGAGTCAAATGTACCCTTTGTCAGTGATACCACACAGTCTTTTGTCAACGTCGGTGTCAGGATTTTCAAATATCCTTCGTTGATGGGAATATTTCCCCTTCCCCCACTGTCTCCCACTATCAAAGTATCTCCTATAAACATGATTTCTTCATTTACCAACGGATCCATCAGGTCTTTTGACCCTTGGGTGGTACCTCACCCTGAGGATGTTGATAAATATAGAGCATCCATGTTGCTCATCGTGGTTGATATTGTCGATCCGACAATCCCATCAGCTTCCGTTGATACTATTCATGAACTCCATCCTCATATGGAGTGTGATATACCTACTCCACCCAAATAGGTTATTGACTCTCCAAGTTCACATGACATCCTATATTTTGAGTTGCCTTCAAAAGAGGTCATCCTGGAAGTCATGTCTTCCATAGAAACGCCAAAGGATGCAGTGATGCATCAATCATATTTTCCTCATTTAGAATAGATGAGAGTTATCATGGTAAGTATTGATCTAGGACTAGGGGCATTTGCCAAGGCATCCAGTGAAACCCCTAGTGTTGACCCTTTTTCTCCTTGGTTATATTTTTTAGAACTTTCCACTGAGTTATATGCCCTTCCTTCCATCGATGATTCATGTTTCATTCTTCCTTCATTTCTTGATGGATCCAATCAAGAAGCTTCCATAGCTCATGAAACCACTCAATATGAGTATCTTCGATCACATAAATCTATTCCTATGTGGCATGGACACAACATGGTAAGCCATATGATGCCATTGTCATCTCATGAGTTCCTTGATTATGAAAAATATCCTTGGCCTAAGCCTAGCAATGGGCTCTACTTGGTGTAAAAGATCAAGCTGTGTAGTGCCTTGTACATAGCTAAGTGGTGTGATTGCTTTCATTTTTGAGATTTTATTATGTGTTTTGACCTTGGAATCTAGTTTACATGTGCTTGAAAACATTATAGGAACTTTTATATGAATATGGTCACATCCACTAAACTTGAGCCATGTCTTCCCAAATTGCATATAGGGATAGGTTTTTCTTTGCATTTCTTGCCTTGCATTATTAACCATCCATTCTGCCAGCATTACACCTTAGGTTTGAAATTGGATGTTTGTGACATTAGCCAATCCTTTTGCACGTCATAACTGGTCCAGTAGTGCCTACCCTTCATGGGTACCCTAGTTAGCACCTGTATTTCCATTTGGTGCCCATGTTAGGATTTCCTATAGGCCTAGGAGCCCTCATTTAGCCTCTTCGTGACTTGAATATTGAACTTAATCTATATTCTAGCCATATCTCGTGGGGGTTCTTGAACATTTTTCTTGTTTCTTAATGGTTTTCTATGCATTTGTTTCTTGCATCATGATTCCTGCCACTACGTTGTTGTTTTCCTCCTTTAGCCTCTTCATGACTTGAAGATTGAACCTCATTTTTCTTTCTTAATCTATATTCTATCCATATCTCATGGGGGTTCCCAAACACTTTTCTTGTTTCTTAATGGTTTTCTATGCATTTGTTGCTTGCATCATGATTCCCACCACTACGTTGTTGTTTTCTCATATCCTGCTTAGCTATGTAGTAGCCTTGACCATCCACCTTTTGCATTATTTGGCCTCCATTTTGCATCCACCTACCCATGGAGAGAACAACTGCTAAGAGTGGACCTCTCTTTCCGGTACCATTTGCATTCCTCATTGCCTAGGTTAATTCCATGCACTTGGAACATAGGAGCATGTTGTTAAGCCACTCGTTCTCTCCCACCGATTATATTTTAATATCTTCTTTGGACTCATAAAAGGACATGAAAAAGGCATTGTTCTTCCTTGTGTCATTATTTCATGCTCATTAATAAGGATACTAAGCATACTTGTGTCATTCTTTCATGCTTGTTAAACCATGAAGGAAACAAAAAATACCAAAAAATAAAAAAATAAAAATTGTTGGGGTTTTTCACCATTGGTCTATTCTCAAAATGGTAGTGTCAGTCGAATCTCCCTTAAACATGGCACCTGCTTGATTCCTCATCATACAGTTGGGTTTTATCTTTCCTAGGAGTTTTCCCAGTAATACTCCTCTAACTGGTTACTATTACAGTCATCATGGGAAGTACTTTGATGACTCCTATGTTGTTGCACTATATTCGTCTAGCTCTTGTATCTTGATGTCAAGTCACCATTGTGTCGTGCTATATGTTCAAGGGAAATATAAGCCTGAGTCGACCATATGTTGTTTTGTTTCTTTTATGAGTCAACCATCCCTGCATCAGTTTTACTTAGTGGTACTCTCTCTTCACACAATATCTCGATGTATGTTTCATGTCGATTGATGGGGGATACATTAAGGCCCTCCTTTAACAGATCTCTTCCTATCGAATTCAACACATTGTTTAGAAGAGGGATCTATAAACCAACTAGTACCTTGGAGCTTGCAATCATCATTGGCAGGCCTCATCACGATCGACAGTGGGTTTACATCATTGACTCTTGATCAATTGATTCTACAAGTGTTCGGCATCATATCTTCTATTCACACTCACTAGATTGTACAATGTACCTTGGGGTCCATATTCATCATCTGTGGGTCCCCTCACCTAGGTTAATGGTATACATACATGTTCAATAATCAAACAGTTTCTACCATGATCGACATCAACTCATTTATTCGCATGATGTAGATTCATACCATCGGGGCTTGGGTCGAAGACCTTGGGTTTGAGGGCCGCATCATTCTAATACAACAACCCCTCCCAAGTTGCAATGGATTATATCACTTGTATATGGAGACTTCAGGGGCACTCTCCTCAGTGCTCAATGTCTTCATGACATCTATATGTTGTCTCATAGATCCACATTGTATTTTTTGGTGGCTATTATTGAGGTCACAACATAGATCCACATTGGATTATCACGTGGCTATCATCTTGTTGATGATATGGATCCACTATGTATTATTTCGTGGCCATGGTCTAGCATTTCATATCATGGATCGACAGTATATTTTTTGGCGGTCATGCTCATTCAGAGTCTGAGTATGTCTACCTAGGGGATTGGTCTATATGTGCTCTCATCCTTAGTGTTTGATTGCAAGACTTCTTTGGTTTTTGGACCTCCTTTGCTCTCTCCTTGCGCTGCCTCACATGAACATTATTGTAATATATTTCGGCCATTCATTCCTTTCCTGACCTCACAGGTTAGGGGGCATTTGTTATAACCTTAATTTCCACCCTATGAGGAAGCCATCAGAGGATAGAGGCCAAATTACATCTTTTGCCTAAGGTTTGAACCCTTTTAGAGCCCTTTTTGGCATCCTCGCGGGACACCTAATAGACAACAATTGAGGCCTCCTTAGTCACGAGTGTCTCAACAAGCAAGGAACTGCTAAACTTCTAGAATCAGGGAGTTACGAGGTCATAGGTGAGGGATGATTTGGATCTTCATGGAAAACGCCTATGAAATCACATCATTCGAGTCTTTAGTGGCTTCCAGAAGATCTAGAAGCCTCCTCCAAGAGCTATATAACAAAGGCAAGCCTTGGGAAAGAGGGGGAATAATTTAGAGAATTATTATATTATCCAATTGCAGAGGTACTTGTTCCATCTACCATAGCCATAAGTTAGTGAATCCTAGCCTGGCCAAGGAGCTAAAGGATTAGCAAGGTGCAAGGAGGTCAAGGGAGAAATCATCAACAACCAAGGTATGAGTTTGATATATTACTCTTACATTCATTAATAGGTCATTTGGTTTCCCCCCTATAAATTTTTGTAATTGATGAACAAATATTTAGATCTGATTCATGTTATTGTAGATATGATTACAATCAAACTAGATCTAGGATTCTAATCCCACGTAGAGAGGGAGAAAGGTTTTGCTTGTATTATGTATACATTAAGCAGGTTGTGGAGCTTGGAGTTGGAGTTTCAAGACTGCAATAGCCAGGAGATATGAAGGAAAACCTCAAGAAAGGTATGCAAAATTCACCGCTCCTTAAGATAATTATGAATCTATGTGTTTGAATCTAGATCTAGGAAAACCATAAGAAGTCTATCCCCCTTTCTGTCTAGGATTACTAGGCTAATCCTAGGGATATTTTGCTATGTATTCAACAAGATTTTTGTGAGACTTTGTCGCATAACTATAGAGCAGAGTCATGGGAGGGAGTTGGAGCCAAAGACAATACCAAGACTTGTTTTCTAATGATGAGGAGAGAAAAGCACCCCTAGATATTATGAAAGAGGTTCAAAAATTCAAATTACCCTTGTTCACAGGCCAATATGGGGGTCATGTGGCCAAGGCTTAGGTGATAGGTGTTAATAGGGAACTCACTTTTAATAGATACTCTATAGAAGAAAATGCATAATTAACATTGAGTCTCCTTGAAGGATAAGTGCTATTATGGTGGGTAAATGAAGAGACTAAGTTTCAAGTCTCTCCATTGCAAGTTACTTGGGATATGTTTGAGGAATCCTTTAGAACCTGATACATGTCATATGAATACAAACACCAACAGGTAGGTGCCTTCCATGAAGTTAGATAAAATGGTAGATCAATGGAAGCTTATGAAGAAGAATTCTACGCATTAGTTCATCATGTGGAGTACATGGTAGAAGATAAACAACAAGCTAAAAGATTCCTACATGGGCTCGATCCTTTAGTTTGAGTCGGAGTCGCCATGTGGAAAGAAACTACCATGGCAGTGACAAAAACTCTAGCTAGGCAAGTCCAAAATATGATTAATATGAAAGGACAATCAAAGAAGTCTAAGGAACCATTAAGAGAACCCTCAAAAGGAAGGGTCATCAAAGTTTGGGNGTCGATATAGATTCCATGGAAGATAAAAGTGCAATATATCTAAGGTGGCTAGCGTAAATTTTGGGGTACCTCCAAAATGATAGAGGGGTCAATCATTTTCGACAGGAACAGGTGGTAGAGTCAGAGAATGTGGTGGTTGAGGTCGAGGTCGGACTAATGATCAAGGCTAAGTGGAATGTTGGGAATGTGGGGGTCCCCATTATAGAACAAAATTCTTGAAGTATTAATTAATGATTAGACAACGAGAAGGTAAATGAGAACAACCATGGTCCCGAGATCGGATTCATGTTGTTATAACCCATCACAAGGATGAGCACCAAGCCATAGTGATGGAGTCTGTTGGAATGATTAAAAACATTCCTCTTTCTGTGTTAATTGATTTTGGTGTCACTGATAGTTTTATTTCCCCTTCTTCTTTGATTAGATGTGGATTGGTAGCTCATGATAAAAATGACTTTAGGATGGTAGAAATTGCATCCGGTGTTAAGCAATCGGTAGGTCCTCTAGTAAAGAATTGTATTGTCAACATTGAGGGTTGTGTCACAAAAATGAACTTATATAGCACAGCTCTAGGAACTTATGACTTAATCATAGGGATGGAATAGCTTGAATCTCATCGATCCTTGGTGGATTTCTACAAAAAGATAGTTCTTTTCCAAAATGATAAAGGATATTTTGTAGTGATTGAGGGGATTAAGCGAAAAGTGACCTTACGCCTCATCTCAACCAATAAGGTTAAAAAGTGTATGAGTAAAGGGTGTAATATTTATGCAATCGATATGATAAATGAAGATGAAAACCTCTCTAATAAGCTACACCTGATACTCTCTAAATTTGCATATCTATTTCCCCTGGAGCTACCAAGATTTCCCCTGGTACGAGAATTTGATTTCTTCATTTCTTTGAAACCTGGAACATAACTCATATATAAAATGCCTTATTGAAATATTGTTCTATAACTTAATGATTTAAATGTGCAAATAAAGGAACTTCTTAACCAAGGATTGAGTAGGCCTAGTCTATCCTCGTGGGGAGCATTAGTGATATTGTGAAGAAAAAGGATGGAACCCTTAGGCTATGCATTGATTATCGTGATCTGAACAAAAGCCACCATTAGAAATAGGTATCCCATGTCTCGCATTGATGACCTCTTTAATCAACTAAGGGAAGCTTCAATATTTTCCAACATTGGCTTGTGGTCGGGATAACACCAACTAAGAATTAAGGAATAGGACATACCAAAAACAACATTTAGAACAAGGTTTGGTCATTGTGAATTTATTGTAGTACCATTTGTGTTGACCAATGCACCAACCACATTTATGAACATGATGAATAGTGTATTCTGTAAACATTTGGATCATTTTTTCCAAGTATTCCTAGATGAAATCCTCATTTGATACCGAAGTGAAAAAGAGCATCAAGATCATCTAAGCTTGGTACTTCAATGCCTTAGAGAACATAAGTCATATGGGAAATTGTCTAAATGTTCCTTCCACCATAAATAAATACAATACCTATGGAATACCATCAATGGTGAAGGTATTTTGGTCGACTGTAGTAAAATCAAAACTATAATTGACTAGCCTACTCCAAAAAATACTAAGGAAGTGCGTAGATTTATGGGACTAGCGGGTTAATATACAAGATTTCTGGAAGGATTCTCTCAAAATTCCAATCCCATTACAACCCTACAGAAGAAAGGTTCTAAATTTGAATGGGAAAATGAATGTGAGGAAGAATTTTTAGAGATAAAACAATGCTCAACAATTTCCCCAATTTTGAGAGTGCCTAACATGGACAAACACTTTTGTATGCACTGATGCATTAGGACAAGGTTTAGGTGAATTTTTAATACAAGAAAGGGAGGTTATTGTGTATGCTTCACATAAACTCAGGGACCTGTTGATGGGTCTTAAATCCATTTAGTTCAAAAGCAGGAACCAAACCTGCCACCAAGGCCCAACTAGACTCTGCAGCGTTTAATGGTGGAATGGTTCTCCATATCTTGAGATCCGGCCAATTAATCGACGGGATTTACGTTTTCTTGTGAAGGTGTCTCCTTCAGTTTCGACTTTCTCTTTCTGTATTTTCTCTTAGGTGGGACAGATATAATATTGTAAGCCGGTATAAATCAACTTGGCAACAAAATGGGAAAAGGCTTTAAAATACTGGAGAAGAGACTGAGCTTGGGATAACCCGCTACTCAAGCATGCAAATGACAATTCTATACCACGGGCCTAGTACTAATACATTAACCATGTGAGCATCCAATTATTGTATGAGATACTAATTATTGGAAAGAAAACACATACACGATAAGATAATGGCAAGCAAAATAATTCACCTACACTGATCACATCCATCACATGATAACACAACGATTCATATTCATCATTAAAGTAAAGAACAACAAAACATTGCACCAGATAAATTGACAATAGATTAAATAGCTCTTACTCATTACAACATCATTCATGAAACGAGATAGGAAATAGTTCTTATCTACGTCCAATCACACAGGCATTTGATGAAAATAACTTTGTCTCTGGTCTAGAAGGACTTCTCAATTAAAGTTAGCTCATAAATAGTCCTTAACAAACCAAAAAGGAGAGTTTCTTGCAGCAACCATCGACCCTTAACTAATTGGTTGATGTTCTTATTTATAACATAAAATTCAACTGAAAATAACGGCTAAGTATAGATAAGTAAAGAAAAACTCACCACGTGGCATTCTCTCCTAATAGATTTTCTAACAGTCAACTCAAGATATCACTCGAAAGGGTGACTTTTCTCATATTCCAACCAACTGATGAACAACTCTTCGCAGGCATGGGCGCATGGAGATATGTGTTGTTCCATCGGAGCCACGTAAATTCCTCTGATCTCCACCACATGCGCCCGATACTTGACCAGACTGGTGTTTAACTGTTGTAGCATAGTCTGAGCTCTAATCGGATATTCCATAAATCATTGCACTTGTCTCGGCGGTGTGTCGGTCACCTTCACTAGCTCTTCGGCCCATAATGAATCTTGCTTGGTGTGCAATTCGACTATGTCGCGCAAGTCGATGGGTGTGACGAACTCGGGGAGTTTGATATCCTTCATCTCTTTGTTGATTTGACCCCAACATTTCTCACATTTGGCCCACTCCTCCTAAATTTCCCGATGTTGTTCCTGAGACATTTTAGCCCAATACTCAATTGATCACTTCATGTGATCAAGACTACTTTTGCTAAACATCCAGATGTCGTGTTCTTCTTTATCTCGGCCTTGTTGGACTGCATCAATGTATTTAATTCTCTCTATGGCTTGTTGTGCCCTTTCATACCACCACTCCATATCCGTGCACGTCGCAAGTGCCATGAGAGTGTCTCCTTGGAGCTCGGCTATCTTCGCAGTAAAAAGGTGTTGCTCATTTGTAAACTTATTGTAAGCCTCTTCGAACTCGCTTCTCAGGTATCCCACGACCCGAGTGGTGTATATTTTTTCAAGATTGGGTTCTTGAACTTCCTTGTTGTGCTCTGAAGGCTCAGCCTCTGCCTGTTGCTCATCAAGGATCTGAGTATCGAGCGAAATAGAGGCGTCAGGAGTAGACTTGATACTTACTTGTGCATCATTCGTTGAAACGTCAATTTCCTTTTGCGGGGATCCTTCCTTTGGCTCATTCGGTTCTGACTTGTCTTCCAAATTGTCTGCTCGGGTCTCCGACACATCGGGATTTTCCATGTTGAGGCCACTCTCGGCTTATTTTTCTTTTTGTGGGACCTCAAGGGTTTGGACCCCAAGAGGAGAAGAAGTCTTCTCAGGTCCCTTTTCTTCTTGGACACGCACAGGGGTCCCGAGATATACCTCTGGGCTCTCATCATCATATATATTAATTAGCTCATGGAGGGGGTCTGATGCACTTGTTTCTATGGATACCCTAGCTACCTTTGGCTACGTTGTGATTCCTGTTGGTGATCCGGTCAGTGGCATTATTGATTCAGGTTCACCTGACCCATTGATGTTATCAAGGTTTATAAAATCAGGGTCGCTTGGCCCCGCCGGGGTTTCTTCTGGGCTATCGGTCGAAAGCCTTGGTATCCTAACGTGGTCCAGGTTATCCTGCATATGATTCATCATTTGTTGGGCCTGTTGATACATGAGTAACCCTCTCTCCCGCGCATCCTGAGCCTCAGGGGAATTCCTACCCTGTACCGAGGTTACCTGGGAAATCTCTGTTGTTTTGGTGGCTTCCTAGAGAGCTTCCACCACTTCGACTGATTCAGATGCTATCCTTTATTCTCTGGCCCTGAGGACCTCTTGAGCCGAATGTTCTAGGACTGTTTCTTGCTCATCCAAACTCATGGCCTTGAATCGGGTTTCCTTGGGGTCATCCATCCTCACCACCACCTCATCCCAGTCTTGAGCATTTTCGGTGAAGATCTCATATTCAAACCTGTCATGGGTGTATGGCCAGTAGGAAGATACTTGTGATGCATGCTTCAGGACTAAACCATTTGGGTCATGCTTGTGAAAATGGCCAGTATGGAATCATAACTTTAATTGATTCAACCCTTCCTATTTGGCTTGAGCAGTGTCTTTTACCATGTATAAACCTATATGGAATCCATAAGGTATGAATGCTCACTTCTTATCTTTTACCATAGTAGCATTATAACCTTGTAGGATGGTCTGGTAACAGATTTCTTCGATTACTAGTCAATCGGGGACATACACAGGTAACAGATGTGGTGCTCCCGTGGCTCCGAAAACCCTGATGTAGGTATCACGCTTATCTATGTACCAATGGCCAACTTTTGGTATAATCTTTTTGGACGCATCCGATAGTCTTGGGCACTCTTTGTTGAATAGTAAAGAATGAAAACGTGCGACAAATTGATCACAAATGAGAGAGTAGGATTTCGTGTACATGTTTTCCCACCAGATGTCGAAATATACATGGACCAGGAGTTCTGAGGCATGCCAGCTTAAGTTCATTCCGACAAATACATTTCTGGCACAGATGGCATCTAATAGATAAGATGCCATGTAGAAACATGGATTCTCTCCTTCCTTTGGCGCCTGATCTTGTTGTATTGAGGTGCTCAGCTGTTTGGAAATGATGGCGCCTTAGTTAAAACCTATTTTGAAAATGGCTACAGTATAAGCTAAAGGCATCCAAGCCTCTGAAAACCTGGAGCAGTCTTTCTTCCCATGCAATCGGGAGAGGAGGGTCATTACATAGATGTACGACTCCCTTAGGTTGGTTGTCAGGTACCAGTAGGAGATCCGATTGGTGAACTTTTTATCCTCTCTCCTTCACAAATCCATCACCTTGCTGGTGTTGTGTTTCTCATAGAAGTTTATAACAAAATCGGTGTTCATCCACTCCTCCAACTCTCTGATCTTGTAGTAATTTTGGACCTCTACTGCGATGAAAACCCTGACACACTCAACGTTGTCATCATTAATCAGACATCTTTGAGTGTATGTGTGGTCAATAAGCCATTTCAAGAGTTCAATGCAGGGGAAAACTGGAGTTCTGATCGCCACCATGTGCAGGTATGCCCTTTGGACATTCAAGAGGACTTCGTTGTCAAGCTTCCTTGTATCGGGGTTGATGTGCGGGATATATTAGGGGAATTCCTCCCACTTGATTTTCTTGAAAAAAACTCTTCCCAACGCGGGAATATTGTCTTGGTCCCGATGTTGGCCTCTGTGTCTCCAAAGGCCGGAGGCTGAGCGAAAACATCCTTGGTGGATGTCTTGATGATGGGCACCGGTTTTGGAGAAAAGTCTAGTTTTTTTGTGACCACTGGGGAAGATCCTTCTCCTACCTATGGTTCCTTTATCTTTGGTGATCTCGGAGATTTCTTGGTGGTAGGTTTCTTCGGAGGCATTGTCCTTGTAACCGAAAACGATCCTTTAGGCATGTGTATAGAGTAACATTGGATGAAAACGTATGAAATGAAGCACAAAACATTAATAGACCGGTACATACCTGTAATGCTTGCTAAAATTGATGTTTAATACTCACTGGACCTTGGAATCTTTCCCTGGATTTCTCGTCTCTCTCCTCTGGATGTTCTGAACTTCTTTGTGCATAGAATAATCTCGTTTAAAAAGACTCAAGAGGATTTAACGGGAGAGATCCTACCAGTCGTATCAATCAATTAATTCGAGTGATGAGTGAGATTCAAAACAACCTACCGTTGAATCTCTACAAATAAATTATACATGGGTTGATGGCAGGGCACGCAGGGTGATGCATGGTATTGATAGTTTCAAACGGTCCTTTTTATTCGCGCACGGATTAGCAACTAATGCAGGATATTTGAAATTAATTAGTTCTTTAAATGTTTTGGATCCATCATATCTTAAAGCTAAAACGTCCCATCGCGTCGCTTTCTTAGTGGGAAGATTGGGAATAAGTGATATCCTTGTGTATGTTCCCATTGGTATCCTCCTGGTAAACCTTCGACGCCGACTGATTTCGTCGTACGGTGTTGACGTGGCAAAACTGGTTCGGGATGCGACGTGGGTCTTGAGAGCTAGTAACGAGTCAGGGGAGAACTGGATCATACGTCTAATCACTCGAGCAATGACAGATGGCAAATAAGGACAGGCAGTTTGATCGTGCATGTCATTCGGAGTCGGCCTTTTTTGACAGGAGGTGGGTGTTTTAAATAAACCTGGGATTGTCGAGGCCGAAATTTATCGGGGGTCGGCAATCGGGGATTGACTTATCACATCCTCTATGGGATATCCTTCTAAAAACTCACTGATTTTGAAGTTATCGGGAATCGACCTTCAGAGATATTTCCACCGCGTAGTTCCCTTGTGGGTTACGTCCTTGAAATATCCCGATACCGAAAACATTTCGGAAGTCGGTGATCGACGACATTATTTCATTCTTCATTCGACGCTTACTCTTTTCACCTTTTACCGACGCCGAAAGGGATCGGTCGTCGGTGATATCCTTGAGTGACGCTTGTCGCGGAAGAACAACTTTCGTTAGTCGACGCCAATGAATATCGGCGCTCGGGGACCCCGGTTCTCTTGGGTGATTTCCTTTCATTCTTAGTCCTCCAACATCGATCGACTTAAGCGCGTCGGGAAAAGTCTTGACTGTTAATTCTTTAATTAAGTGTTAGTCTTTTAAGTTATGTGTTTTCACATGCTCGAGCAAACTTTGAGAGATTGAAATGAGAAACAAAAGTGATAATCAAAGGCAACATTTTTCATACTGAAGTAGAATCAGATAGTGCAAAAGATCAAGTGGTACCCAAAAAGTAAAATTTAACATAGGTTTTTTAGGGTGTGTTGAGTGCTCAACAAATGGCGACTTACTGGGCGAAAGAAAAATATATTTTCCTCCTTCATGTTCAGTTGATACGAAAGTTGGTGGAGAACCTTATTGGCTGTAAATCAGAGCTTCATTTACCCTTGCATTTGAAATTATCTGGTTGATTCTTTCGGGTCTGCCTATGGGGTTTTTAACCTTTATTCCTTCTTCATTTCCTGTAACCCTAACTGTTCGACAACACAAGTATTCCAACAGAGGATGAACACCTTCAGTAAATGCTCACATAACCAGATCAAAGATCAAAACGCCGATGTTTTCACGTGGTAAAACCCCTACGGGGAAACATCCATGGCCCCAGCCAACATGGCCACTTGGAGCAATTTATTAATGCAAAGAAAAATATTACAGAGATATTTTACAAGAGAGTTTATCACAATCGATCATCAGCAAATGACCCTCCATGCTCTTTAAATAGAGATCATGGACCAATCAGATGTTAATCCATGGATCAATGGCCATTAAGATCGAGGAGAGTATGAACCGTCAGATCACTCTATGTCAAGAACATATCGTGACCGTCAGATTTCCTAACTACAAATGCATACTAAAGAAACACACTAGAAAACACACTTTTACTTAACGACACAATAGACTAAGTAGATCTTACTAACTCTTAAGTGTCTAAATATCCTAACACCCCCCCTTAAGAACAACTTGGGATAGGATTGAAGGATTTACAATAGTGACACAATAGGAGAAGGAAGGAGGCATTAGAGCCTATCCTCCCTTAATGACAACTTCCTGAACTCCTAACATGGATCGAAGTTTGGAAAACTTCTCTTCTGTAAGAGACTTTGTGAAAATGTCTCCAACTTGATCTTCTGTAGGGAAAAAGAGCACTTTAATAACTTGATCATGAATGAGATTTCTGATGAAGTGCATGTGTAGCTCGATGTGTTTTCTACGTTGATGTTGAACTATGTCTTTGGCGAGCTTGATGGCACTCTGATTGTCACACCAAAGGCTTGTCGTATGCTGGTCATGGAATCCAAACTCTGAAAGGATCTGTCGAAGCCAAAGGGCTTCCTAACTTGCATTTATCGTTGCTCGGTACTCTGCTTCTGCTGAAGAAAGTGCAATAGCTTGTTTTTTATTACAGGCCCAAGTGTCAAGTCCTGAACCAAGGATGAAAACATAACATGTAGTAGACTTTCGATCATCAGGGTCGTCAGCCCAATCTAAATCAATGAAACCAACCAATAAAGGAGTCCCCCTTGAACTGTAATGTATCTTGAACTGAACTGTACCACAAACATAGCGAAGTATCCTTTTAGCTGCTTTCCAATGGCTTTCATGGGGTGTTTGCATATATTGGGCAACAACACCAACAACAAAGGAAAGATCAGTATGGGTATGAGTCAAGTATAAGAGGCTACCAACTAACTGACGGTACAGGGTGGCATCAACTTCAGGAGAAGTACAGGTGGCAGAAAGCTTGACTCTAGACTGGAAGGGAGAAGGGGTTGGTTTACAATCATCCATGTGAAAGCGACGAAGAAGGTCACAAGCATACTTAGACTGGGAAAGAAAAATTCCTTCGTTGGTTTGCAAAACTTGGAGGCCAAGGAAATAGTGCAAAAAGCCTAAGTCTGTCATTTCAAATTTCTTCTTAAGGTTGGTTTTCACATGGTTTAAAAGTTTTAAGTCACTACCAATAAGGATAAGGTCATCAACATAAAGGACAAGGATTATGATATGGCTTCCTACTTTCTTGGTATATACATTAGGATCAGAATGGCATCTAGAGAATCCAGTGGCAATAAGAAAGCTATCCATTTTGGCATACCAAGCTCGGGGAGCTTGCTTGAGACCATAAAGAGATTTCTTGAGGCAACAAACAAGGCTAGAGTCATTATGGACATAGCCAAGAGGTTGTTCCATGTAGATTTCTTCTTGCAAATCTCCGTGCAAGAAGGCAGATTTAACATCCATTTGATGGACCTCCCATTTATGTGAGGCGGCAAGGGCAAGAACAAGGCGTATGGAATTCATTTTTGCTACAGGGGAAAAGGTTTCATTATAGTCAATTCCTTCAACTTGGGAAAATCCTTTGGCAACTAACCGAGCCTTGTGTCTTTCAACACTTCCATCTGATGCATAATTAGTTCTGTAGACCCATTTACATATAACAAGTTTTCTTCCTTTTGGAAGAGGTACAAGATCCCAAGTATCATTTTCCATTAAAGAACGATACTCTTCATTCATTGTTGTATCCCAATATGGATGACCTGAAGCTTCTGCAAATGTCTCTGGATCATGAGTTTCTGAAACTTGAGCCAAAAGAGAAGAGGCTTGCTGGAACTATGAACATGTCTGACGTTGAGCTGAAGGATCACCGACAAGATCACCAGTTGCTTCTCGTGTTGAATGGACCCATCTAGGAAGCGGTGGAGCTGGTGTTGGTTTAGGTTAAAAGGACTCATATGGAGGAGGGTGAGTAGGCGGAGGTGGATTTTCATCCTCACTGTCCTCATATGAAGAAGAAATCAGATCATAAGAAGGCACAAACGCCAAATATGGCTCACAGGTCAAAGAAGGCACAATCACCGAATTAGGCTCGCATGCCAAAAGATTTTCATCAAATTTAACATATATTCTAATAATAATTTCATTACAATGTGATTGAAGAAGTATGTAACCATTGACATCTTCAAAATAACCAACAAATATACACTTCTCACTTTTAGGCTGCAATGTTTTCCTTTTCTCATCAAGAATGTGAGCCCATGCTATACTGCCAAATACACGGAAGTGACTTACATCTAGTTTAATTTTAGTCCAAGCTTCTTTCATTCTTATATTTTTAAGAGCCTTTGTGGGAGTGCGATTTACTATGTAATTTGCACAGTTGATGGCTTCCACCCAATACTTTAGACTTAATCCCTTAGATTGGATCATACAATTAGCCATTTCTTTTAATGTGCGGTTCTTTCAATCAGCAACACCATTTTGTTTTTGTGTATATGGAACAGTGTGTTGCATTTGGATTCCCTGTGTAGTGCAATATCTTGTAAAATTATTGTTCACATATTCGCCTCCATTATCTGTTCTTAATCTTTGAATTTGATGTCCAGATTGCTTTTCTACAAGGGCCTTGTAGGCCAAAAACTTGTCAAAAACTTCACTCTTGAGTTTTAAGAAGTAAACTCAAGTACATCTGGAAAAGTCATCAATGAAAGTTAAGAAATACTTGCACCCAGAAAAAAAAGGAGAAGAAAGTGGACCACACAAATCACTGTGAACAAGCTGCAAAGGACTCGAGGCATAATAAGAGGTGCATTTGTCAAAACTATCCCAATGATGTTTTTCGAGAACACAACCGGCACAAACACCATCTCTGCATGAAACAAGAGAAATACCAGTCACCATATGTTGATTACATAGTTTCTACAATGAGTGATAGTTTAGATGACCAAAATGCTCATGCCAAAGTTTGCTCAAGTCATCGCTATGAGCAACAAAAACTGATGAAAAAGTTGATGACCCAAAGTTGTCAAACTTGTACAACTTGGTAATATCATCAGCAATTCCAGTTGCAAGAACATGTTTAGGATCTTTTAGA
>ML782812.1:328633-353830 GCA_009831015.1 Picea engelmannii
AGGTTTTTTCCCTGGTTGGGTTTCCTCTTGAAAAATCTGTGTCTCATACATGTGATTGAATGCTGTGTGTGATTGATATTCTTTATGTTATCTGCTCTATGTTCATAACTCTGAATTTCACAGTAATGACTCACTGCCACTGAGATTATTGATTCAAAGTAAAAATAAGGGAAATTATTGCTAATCTACACTAACTGATTCACCCCCCCCCCCTCTCAGTTAGTTCATACCTGTAACAGAGTTTCTTGCAGCAACCATCAACCCTTAACTAATTGGTTGATGTTCTTATTTATAACATAAAATTCAACTGAAAATAACGGCTTAGTATAGATAAGTAAAGAAAAACTCACCACGTGGCGTTCTCTCCTAACAATTTTTCTAACAGTAAACTCAAGATATCACTTGAAAGGGTGACTTTTCTCATATTCCGACCAACTGATGAACAACTCTTCATAGGAATGGGCGCATGGAAATCTATCTTGTTCCATTAGAGCCATGTAAATTCCTATGATCTCCACTACATGCACCTGGTACTTTACCAAACTAGTGTTTAACTGTTGTAGCACAGTCCGATCTATGATCGGATGTTCCATAAATCATTGCACTTGTCCTGGTCCTATGTCGGTCTCCTTCGCTAGATCTTCGGCCCAGAATGAATCTTTCTTGGTGTGCGATTCGACTATGTCGCACAAGTCGACAAAGTCATCAGGTGTGCCGAAATCAGGGAGTCTGATATCCTTCATCGCTTTGGTGATTTTACCCCAATGTTTCTCGCATTTGGTCCACTACTCTTGAATTTCCCGATGTGGTTCCTGAGACATTTTAGCCCAATACTCGGTTGATCACTTCATGCGATCAAGACTACTTTTGCTCAACATCTAGATGTCGTGTTCTTTTTTATCTCAGCCTTGTTGGACTGCATCAATGTATTTGATTCTCTCTACGGCTTGTTGTGCCCCTTCATACCACTGCTCCAAATCCTTGCATGTCGTGAGTGCCATGAGAGTGTCTTCTTAGAGCTCGGCTATATTCGTAGTAAAAAGGTGTTGCAAGTTTGTAAACTTGTTGAACTCGCTTCTCAGGTATCTCGCGGTTCAAGTGGTGTACATTTGTTCAAGATCAGGTTCTTGAACTTCCTCATTGTGCTCTGAAGGCCCGGCCTCTGCATGTCCCTCGTTGGGGATCTGAGTATCAAGCGAAATAGAGGCATTGGGAGTAGACTCGATACTTAATTGTGCATCGACCATTGAAACGTCGATTTCCTTTTGCAGGGATCCTTCCATTGGCTTGTCTAGTTCTGACTTGTCTTCCGGATTGTTTGCTTAGGTCTCCGATGCATCGGGATTTTCTGTGTTGAGGCCACTCTCGGATTCTTTTTTCTTTTTGTGGGAGATCCTGGGTTTGGACCCTGGGAGGAGAAGAAGTCTTCTTAGGTCTCATTTCTTCTTGTACACACATAGGGGTCCTAAGAGATACCTTTGGGCTCCCATCATCATCATATATATTAATTGGCTCGCGTGGGGGGTCTGATGCACTTCTTTCTACAGATACCTCGGATGCCTCCGGCTACGTTGCGATGCCTGTTAGTGATCCGGTTGGTGGCATTATGAAATCAGGGTCGGGATTTCTTTTGGGATATCGGTCGGAAGCCTTAGCATCCTAACGAGGTCTGGGTTATCCTACATCTGATTCATCATCTGTTGGGCCTATTAATACATGAGTAACCCTCTCTCCCGCACATCCTGAGCCTCGAGGAAATTCTTATCCTATATTGGGGTTACCTGGGAAATCTTTGATGTTTCGGTGGCTTCCTGGGGAGCTTCCACCGCTTCGACTAATTCAGATGTCTCTTGAGCCAAATGTTCTAGGATTGTTGCTTGCTCATCCAAACTCATGGCCTTGAATCGAGGTTCCTTGGTGTCAGCGATCCTCTCCACCACCTCATCCTAGTCTTGATAATTTTCAGTGAAGATCTCATATTCAAACCTGTCATGGGCGTATGGCCAGCAGGAAGATACTTGTGATGCATGCTTTGAGACTAAACCTTTTGGTTCATGCTTGTGAAAGTGGCCAGTCTAGAATCAGAACTCCAATTGATTCAACCCTTCCTGTTTGTCTTGAGTAGTGTCTTTTACCATGTAGAAACCTATATGGAATCCATAAGGTATGAACACACGCTTCTTATCTTTTACAAGAGTAGCATTATAACCTTGCAGGACGGTCTGGTAACAGATTTCTCTGATTACTAGTTGATTGGGGACATACACAGGTAACAGATGTGGTGCTCTGGTGGCTCCAAAAAACCTGATGTAGGTATCGCGCTCATCCAGGTACCATTGGCCAACTTTTGATATAATACTTTTGGCCGCATACGACAGTATTGGGCACTCTTTCTTGAAAAGTAAAGAATGAACACGTGTGACAAATTGACCACAAATGAGATAGTAGGATTTCTTATACATGTTCTCCCACAAGATGTCGAAATATACATGGACTGGGAGTTCTGAGGTGTGCCAGCTTAAGTTCATTCGGGCAAAGACATTTTTGGCACATATTACGTCCAATAGATAAGATGCCATGTAGAAAGATGGATTCTCTCCTTCCTTTGGTGTCTGAGCTTGTCGTATGCAGGTGCTCGACTATTTGGAAATGATGGAACCCTAGTTAAAACCTATTCCATAAATGGCTACAGTATAAGCTAAAGGCATCCAAGCCTCTGAAAACCTGGAGCAGTCTTTCTCCCCATGCAATCGGAAGAGGAGGGCCATTAGATAGATGTACGGATCCCCTAGTTTGGTCATCGAGTACCATCTGGAGGTCCGATTGGTGAAATTTTTATCCTCTCTCCACCACGAAGCCATCACCTTGTTGGTGTCAGGTTTCTCATAGAATTTTATAACAAAATTGGTGTTCAGCCACTCCTCTGGCTCTTCGAGCTTGTAGTAATTTTGGACCTCTACTGGAAGGAAAACCCCAACACACTCGCCATTGTCATCATTAATCAGACATCTTTGAGTGTCTGTGTGGTCAATAAGCCATTTCAGGGGTTCAATGTAGCAGAAAAATGGAGTTATGCTCACTACCATGTGCAGGTATTCCCTTCTGACATTCGAGAGGACTTCATCGTTGAGCTTCCTTGTATCGGGGTCACTGTGCAGGGTATATTCGAGGAATTCCTACAACTTGATTTTCTTGAAAAAAACTCTTCCCAACATGGGAAAATTGTCTTGGTCCCGATGTTCGCCTTTGTGTTTCCAAAGGCCGGAGGCTGAGCAAAAACCTCCTTGGTGGATGTCTTGATGACGGGCACCGGTTTTGGAGAAAAGTCTAGTTGTTTTGCAACCATTGGGGAAGAGCCTTCTCCTACCTATGGTTCCTTTATATTTCGCGCTCTCGAAGATTTCTTGGTGGTAGGTTTCTTCACAAGCATTGTCCTTGTAACCGAAAACGATCATTTAGGCATGTGTACAGAGTAACATTGGATGAAAATGTATCAAATGAAGCACAAAACATCAATAGACCGATACATACCTGTAACGCTTGCTAAAATTGTTGTTTAATACTCACTGGACCTTGGAAGCCTTCCCCAGATTTCTCGTCTCTCTCCTTTGGATGTTCCAAACTTCTTTGTGCATAGAACAATCTTGTTTAAAAAAGACTTAAGAGGATTTAACGGGTGAGATCCTACTAGTCGTATCAATCAATTAATTCGAGTGATGAGTGAGATTCAAAAGAACCCATCGTTGAATCTCTGCAAATAAATTATATGTGGGTTGACGGCTGGGCGTGAAGGGTGATGCGTGGTATTGATAGTTTCAAACGGTCCTTTTTATTCATGCATGGATTAGAAACTAATGCGGGATATTTGAAATTAATTAGTTCTTTAAATGTTTTGGATCCATCGTATATTAGAGATAAAACGTCCCATCGCATCGCTTTCTTAGTGGGAAGATCAGGAATCAGTGATATCCTTGTGTATGTTCCCATTGGTATCCTCCTGATAAACCTTCGACGCCGACTGATTTCATTGTACGGTGTTGATGTGGAAGGACTGGTTCGGGATGCGACGTGGGTCTTGAGAGCTAGTAATGAGTCAAGGGAGAACTGGATCATACGTATAATCACTCGGGCAATGACAGATCACAGATAAGGACAGGCGGTTTGATCGTGCATCTCAGTCGGAGTCGGCGTTTTTTTACAGGAGGTGGGCATTTAAAATAAACCTGGGATTATTGAGGCTAAAAGGTATCGGGGGTCGACAATCAGGGATTGACTTATCACGTCCTCTACGGTCTATCCTTCTAAAAATTCACTGATTCTGAAGTTATCGAGAATCGGCCTTCAAAGATATTTCCACCACGTAGTTCCCTTGTGGGTTACGTCCTTGAAATATCCCGATACCAAAAACATTTCGAAAGTCGGCGATCGACGACATTATTTCATTCTTCATTCGACGCTTACTCTTTTCACCTTTTACCGATGCCTAAAGGGATCAGTCGTTGGTGATATCCTTGAGTGACGCTTGTCACGGAATAACAACTTTCGTTAGCCGAAGCCGACAAAGATCGACGCTCGGCGACCTCGGTTCTCTTGGGTGATTTCCTTTCATACTTAATCCTCTGACGTCGATCGACTTAAGCGCATCGGGGAAAATTCTTGACTGTTGATTCTTTAATTAAGTGTTAGTCTTTTAAGTTATGTGTTTTCGCATGCTCGAGCAAACTTTGAGAGACTTAAATGAGAAACAAAAGTGATAAGAAAAGGCAACATTTTTCATACTGAAGTAGAAACAGACAATGCAAAAGATCAAGTGGTACCCAAAAAGTAAAATTTAACATGGGTTTTTTAGGGTGTGTTGAGTGCTCAACAGGACCATGAAATCAATTTTCCCACTCATGATCTAGAGCTAGCTATAGTTGTAATGGCTCTGAAGTTGTGGAGACAATGTTTAATCGGGCGTCAGTTTGAGATAAAATGGATCACAAGAGTCTTGAGCACATTTTCACCCAAAAGGAACTTAATACCCGACAACGATGGTGAAGTGATTTTTTTAGTGAATATGATTTTAGGGTATCCTTCATCGAAGGAAAGGAAAAAAATGTTGTATATTATTTAAGAAGAACACCCATAATTCATTCAGTATTATCACTGAAAGCATACTTAAGAGACCAGATTGTAAGCCACATTATATGAATAAAATCCGCCTTGCAGGAGGGGGTACCAGTGAGATCTGAATGGGAACAATACACCTTAGAGAGTGATGGATTATTACGGGCTAGGGGTTTCATGTGTGTGATAGATAATGAATATATTAGGAGATTGGTAATGGAGAATCCCACAGAGACATTATGCTACACGCCCAAGAGTAAAGAAAAATCATGTCGACCTAAAAATATCATTTTTTGTGATAGGGATGAAAAAAGATATAACATAGTTTGTAGCTCAGTGTTTAGAATTTTAATAGGTTAAGGCATAACAACAACACCTTGAAAGTATACCATAGCCCCATGATATACCATAAACTAAGTGGGAAGTTGTTTCAATGGATTTTGTGTGAGGATTGCCTATGACCTCTCAGAGACATGACTACATTATGGTAGTCACTGAAAAGATAACCAAGATTTCCCACTTCATTCCAGTTAAGAGTACCTTTGATGCACCGACCATTGCTCAGTTTTTCCTAAAATAAATAATACACTTGAATTACGTGCCTAAAAAAACTCATATTAGACAAGGATTCATAGTTCACTTCTAGGTTTTGGCAAAGTCTCCTAAAGTCTATGGGTATTAAATTTAACTTTGGTACCACTTATCATCCCAAGACAATTGTGTAGACAAAGAAACTTAATTAGATATTGGAGGATATGTTGAGAATGTATGTCATGGAACAAAAAAACTAGTGAGATAAGTATATTACCTTAGTGGAATTTGCCTACAACAATAGTTATCAGAGTTCCATTCGGGCCACTCCATACGAAGTCCTATATGGAAGACCCTTCCAAACACCTTTAAGTTGGGATCGTTTAGAAGATCGAATCATATTGGGACTCGACATGCTCCAAGAAATGGAAGAACATATGATTGCAATTAAGAACAAGCTTAAGGAAGCTAGGGACCATCAGAAAAGTTATGCATATGCTAAGAAAACCGATAGAAAATATAAGAAAGGTAATAAATTTTTCGTTAAAGTCGAACCCTCTAAGAGTTCCTTCATATTTGGTAAGGGAAAAAAGCTATCCCTTAGGTTTTTTGGACCATTTAAGATCCTAGAGAGGTTCAGATGAGTTGTTTATAATATTGAGCTGCCATCCCATCTAAGAAAGACACACAATGTATTTTGTATTTATGTACTTAGGAATTATGTACATGATCCATCCCATGTGTTGAAATTTGAGGGATTACATATTTCCAAGGAGGGATCCCTCTAGGTAGAACCATTCTATATGTTGGACCACAGGATCCATTGGCTTAGGAGCTGAGAAATTGAACAATTCAAGGTCCAGTGGGACCAAATGCAGCCCAACGCATGCTACCTAGGAGGATGTAAATACTATGTGTTGTGATTTTCCCTATCTATTTAATTAATTACTTTTATGAGTTAGATTGGACTGACTAACTTAACTTATATAGATGCATATCCCAGATGGGGGTTTTTGGATGAATCTTTCTTTTTAAATCCTAACTAGTGTTGATTAAGATAAATACTATATGTCTATGCGATCATTCTACATATGTTCTATGGTTACTTATTTAATAATGTTATGTTATCTTAACACCTGAGGAATTACCATATGATGTTATTATTAACATGTGATTTTTTTTAGTCCCCGAGGTGTAGGACAATCGGTGACGGAGTGTGTTGTTAAGCCACTCTGTGATGTTAAAGTCACCGGTTCGAAACCTGCGGGGACAAAAAATCCAACCATGTTAAGGGTTGGTGTGGCTCGGGTCGGGTGCGATCCCCGGGTGATTTTGACAGCTTAGATGCCCCTGAGTCGCGGTTTCTCAAGCCACAGGTTAATCGCGTAGCCAACATGTCTCACACAAATTAACAAACAAAAAAAAAACATGTGATTTTGTTTCATGGTGTTACACAAATGTTATATCCTTGATTTACAAAAAAACAAAGTGTTGGGTTACATTTTTTTATGATAGTATCTCATTATGCGATGACATGATTTAATTACATGATAATATGTTTTATAATTACATGCATAACCATGTGATGCCTTACTATTTAGGATGTCTTGATTACAATAATATTGTGTTCTCGTGATCACATGCAAGAATTAGCATGCGGATTCTTTTCTATGAGATAATGATATTATGATTATAACTAATGCATTGGTTGCATGTTGTGAGGTGGCGATTGTTAGGAAATCCACCAATTGGCCGAGAGGGCTGATTTATTTGATGATCTTGTGGGAACCCATACCTATGAAGGATAATATGTACAAAGTAACACCTTACAGGGTGGGGACAAACTCAATCAACCAACCTATGCCAGTGGTTCTTTTCCTTGTATAATTCTCGATGAACATGGGACCATATTGATATTACCAGAGTGCCTTATATTGGACTTGTGATGCCGAAGTCCAAGAGAAGGGTTGGAGTATTACTCGTCACTGGTGTTGTGGGATTGGAATTTGATTCCTAAGACTTGTACCTGGTAGTTCTGGAGGGAGTTAAGGTCAGCCTTTCAAGATTTTTGGGGTACGTGAGTACTGATTCAAATGCTTGCTTGGGTAAATGAGGTCTCGAACCTTGGGGCCCTAGATAGACTGGTAGGATTTAAGCTTGGTTTTGAAACTCGGGAAGAAAAGCTAGAGAGTAATCACGCTTCCCTGGTGTTGTGATGTAGACTTTTGATGCTTGTTGCAGTCACTCAAGTGGATTTATATTATTCCAGCAAAGGGTGTTGTGGAAGATATGGGGAGAAAATAAAACCTATAAGTAACATAATTAACATTAACTTTGAGATGATGTCTCTTGAAGGGGGGGAGTATGTATTTCTCCATATTATTAATAAATAACAACAACAATAATAATAATAATAATAAATAAATGGTATAAAAATAGAAAGAATAATAAATAATAAATAGTAAATAAAGTAAAGATTAAAATAAATAAATAAAACGAATTACTTTGTTAATAGAATAAAAGGGTAAAAATAAGAAAAGATACATTTATGGAAAACCAAATTCAGAAAAAGTTAAGATAAGAAAAAAAAGGAAACTACATGTTGACAAGTGGAACCTATGCATGAAGTTTCTTTGAATGGATGGACAAAGGAATTATATTTAATGATTGAGGAGAAGGAGGTAAGGCATCTCTTTTTGGGCCTAGAAAAAGTTTTGGGAAGAAAGGATTTGACACTAGCATAGGTAGTTGATTGACAGCTCAGGGGCTCTCAATTGTATTGGTTGAGGGGTTGGTTGGGAATATAGTCTCCCCCACATTTTTTTTGCAGCATATTGGATCAAATATTGGACTTCAATAGTTCTACATTCATCGGCATTGTAAGTAAATTACTTTCAGCAACTCTTGAGTAAGATGCTCACCACTCTCATGACATGTGGATTATGAAATAGTGAAATAATTTCCTTTACTTTTATTAGTCAATGGTTATAAATGTATGTGTTTCATATCCAATTTTATATATTTAATATAAATGAGTTAATTTGGCTAGATTAGCCATTACACAAAACATGGAGCAATTGGGTGGTTGGATCCCCAATTTTCATTTAGGAACATAAGCTTAAAGAAACCAAATTTGCACTTAAGAAATGGTCCAATCACTCCTACTTGTCACCAGATCGGGATTTAAAGTCTCATCAAGAGAAAATGGATTTGATTCAAGATAGAATTGAAGTGGAAAAAATCACTAAGGAATTAATTGCTAAGGGAAAGGATGATTTTCAAAATTACCAAAAGGAACTTAGAGCAAAGGAGGAGAAGAGGAATTTAAAATATAGAATCCTTTGGCTGAAAGTATGGCATATAAATATCTTTTTTTTCCATAGACAAGCAAGAGATAGACTATGGGAAAATAATGTTAAGGATATCACCACAGTAGACAGTGTGACTTTGAGTTCATTTGAAGAGATTAAGGAGGTGACACACTCCCATTTTAAGGACTTGTATATAGAAAAAATGTAACCGATCTAGAGGAAACAATGGTCATGTTGCAAAATACCCCCTCCATAATAAATCAAGATGAGAAAGAAATTCTAACTCAAGAAATTACAGAAGAATATATACTACATGCAATTTGTGATCTTGCTCTAAATAAAGCACTTGGACTAGATGGATTTACAATCCATATTTACAGGTAATGTTGGAATATCATTAAATTTGATCTAATATAAATGTTGTAGTATGTCCACGGGTCATCTAAAATGGGAGGAGGAACTAATTCGACATTTCTTGCACTCATTTCTAAGGAACTCAATCCATTCTCCTTTTCTAGATTTCGACCAATTTCATGCTGCAAAGTCTCCTATAAAATAATGACCAAATTAATTGTCGATAGATTGAAGAAGCTTCTACCAAAAATCACACTAGAAAATCACGGAGTTTTTATGGAAAAAATGCAAATTGTATATAACATTATAATGTTGCAAGAGATGATTCATTCCATCCACTGATCCAAAATGGATCTAGGAAGGCCAAAATTTCAAAGTTCTTGGAATCATATGAAACTAGCGCCATCGCGTAGGGCTCGTCGTGTCGATTTAGGAAGTATGTTTTTTTTCAAAAATGGACATCGTATGGCAAAGTTATCGCAATCTGATTTATTCCCAAACAGGAAAAAATAAGTCAAAGTCAATAGTGAGAGGTTGTACTATTGACGTCAACAGTACGTCAGCATGAAAGGGAAGATGACATCGTGATGACGTTAGCATGCTGACATGGCAGCACCAAGAGGTGACACGTCTCAGGAATTTTTGGTGTTTTCAGACGCTGATGTGGCAAATGAATGGACTATAGGGATGTTGACATGGAATTTCGTACAGGGATGTGGTAGGCTCAAGTCGTGACACATGGCAGGGTACGGATGACACGCTAGCAATGATGTGGCCCAGTAATAGGTTGATGTGTGGTAGTGAGGTGGCATATAGAGCTGACTGTGTAGCTTGAATAGGCAGGTGACTCAGTTATATGGACCAATCACAAGGTGACATGTGGCCCAATCACAGGGTGCCACGTGGCACCCCAGATAAGACCAAAGAGACTTGGGTAAAAATTTGTTTCCACCTCCGACGGGGTCGAACCCGTGACCTCCGGGCATGCCAAGACCTTACCACAATGCACTAACCAACTCACCACAGGTGTTACTTGTTAAACCATGTGGCAGATTATGGTTTTAAGTTGATAGTTGGTAGGATTTGGGGGATAAGCCTCGGTCGACGGGGGTCTAGCCCACGACCAAGGCATATGACCAGGACCAAAGATCGAAGGAAAGCGCTAACATTCGAACACATGGTGCCTCCATGTGACCAGGAGCCTGAGGAAAAGGGGCACGACCCAAATTTTGGTTAAAAATGGGTTTAGAACTTTATATTTGGCATTTTTTTTTATTTTTATACTGATTTTAGCATGATTTTAATGGGATTTTGCCCATTATTAGAGGATCTGGAGACCGATTTGAGGCCAGATCTTGGGAGGAAGTGGGGATAGGATCCCCAACCAAAATTCTATATAAACCAAGTATTATTGACAATCATGAGAGGTTTAGAATAGCAGAATGCTGAAGATTTTGTGAAGCTTAATCTATTTTTATACAGAGAAGCCATTGAGGAAGAAAAATTTGGAGGCCATTTCCAAGAGCTATGCTCAGCCTTTTTCAATGTCGTCAGTTTTGTTGGATTCCTGAGGTCAATAAGAACACAGCCAGACTAGTTTGTAATCCATTTGATGTACTTATGATGTATTTTTGAAGCATTTAAGATTAATAAGCAAGCCTCCCCCACTGAAACAAAGGCCCGGAGACATAGGCAACTTTGCCAAACTCCGTTAACAATATTTAGCCTTATGGTTTGATATTCTTAGTGATTATTTTTTGTTCTGCATTCTTTATGATGGTTGCAACATTATTTCATTTAAACTCCTTCTTCTCTTAATTTCTGAATGGTAAATCACTCATGCAAAATACTTAACCAAGTCTTTAAAATATCATTTTCAGATCAAGTGGTATTAGAGCAGGTTGACAATTGGTTGTTTGAGTTTACATGATTACCAGGGAAACACTAAGTCATGGTGAAGGAGAGATTGTAGAAGAAGATCCTGAGATTGGATCAATAAAGAGGACATCTCAAAGTGAAAAGATGGCATCGAAAGAAGGACTTTCTCAAAATGAAAGAGAGTTTCAAAGAAATTTATTTGCCATGTCGGAGATGGTAAAAGTGTTATATGATGATTACTTGGAATGAAAGAGACTGGTTCAAGGGGAATCTTCAAAGAAATCCAAAAGTGAAGGAGGAGAGGACCCTCCAAAATCTCCTCCTTCATCTCCTTCATCTCCATCATCTTCTTCTTCTTCAAGTACAAGTTCGAATATTACTTCTTAAGGAAAACATTCTCATCAACATAATCATGATATGCCTTACTTAAACTTGATGTAGAATTTTTTTTGCTTATGTATGATGGCGAAGTTAATGCTGAGAAACTTGATAATTGGGTTAGACATATGGAGGTATATTGTAATGTGAAACAAATCAAATATGAGGCAACGAAAATCAGATTGGCATCGCTTCGTCTTGAAGGCACAACTCTCATCTGGTGGCAAAGTAAGATGTAACATGGAACTCAACAAGTTGGTAAGATTTTTCCATCATGGCATGATTTTATTTCCACACTTAGAAAACAATTCTATCCATTGGGATATAAGGAAAAGACTTTAATTGAATGGCAAAGTCTTAAGTTAAGAAAAGGAAAATTGGTGCAGGAATATACAGATGAATTTTGTAAGATGGCTTTGATGTTAGATGTTCCATTGACTACACAAGAAACTCTTATGAAGTATATAGGAGGTTTTCCTGCTTATATTCGTAATATTGTATTTATGTTTGGACCTAATAATGTTGACGAGGTTTTTGTTCAAGCAACATATATTGAAACAAGAAAAATTGGAGTTAGTGTATCAGGCGAATCATCTTCAAAGAAAGAAGGCAAAGGCAAAGGGAATGGGAAGAAAGAAAATTCAATGACAATGAAGGAAGAGAATCTCTCTTGCAAGCATCACAAGAAAGAAGGGCACAATGATAAACATTACCTGCAATTGCACCCATAGAATAAATCAAAGTGGTTCAAAGAGAGGAAAGGGAGGCAAAAATTTGCAGCAGCAACACAGCCAACAAACTTAGGGTTAGATTCAGGTGATGAGACTAAGATCACAGCAGTTGGTTTGAAAGGTAAAATTGGTGATGGTTTTGATTCAAGAAGTAAATTTTTTCATAGAAGTGTCATTATGAAACATACTAAGATCGATACATTGATAGATAGTGGATCTCAATCTAACTTAATTTCAGAAGAAGTGGTTAAGCAATTGGGATTAAAAACTAAGATGTATCACAAACCCTATTCACTTAATTGGATAAGAAAATATCACAAATTGCCCATAACAAAGCAATGTATCATAAAGTTTGAAATTACATCTAAGTATGTGGATGAAGTAATATGTGATGTGGTGTCGCTAGAAACATGTGGAATGGTCTTAGGGAGCCCTTATTTATATGATTGCAATGAAATATTCTACAGGGAACTGAATCAATATCACTTGTTTAAAAAGTGAACTGAATATGTTGTACATGCTCATCATATAAAAGCAAATCAATCTCTTCTAGCAATGGAACAAATTAAAAAAGGTAGCTTATGCAAGCAATACACCTATAATTGTGCCAAGTAAAGCAGTTGATCTTAAGCATGAACATGAGATGGTTGTAGGATGGGAGTTCAATCATACTTTGCTTTAAGATAAGTTAATTTCATTCAAGCCCGTCAAACATATTGGTTCAGTTTCAGTCATATTTTTGATATTATCGTTGCTAATTTTTTCTACACAGATGGTAGTAGATTCAGTAACATGTGAACAATTTCAAATGGCTAACAATATGTTTTCAGTGGTCATGGTTATTATGCAATTGATTATGATGCGACAAGTGCACAAGACAGAATTTAAAGACAAAGGAAAAGTGGGGAGGCCTATCCCACACTTGATGTCTAGTTAATATCCTTTTGGAGGACCAAAAGGTCTTAGTGGAGAGGAATGATCCAAAATGGATCCAGGAAGGCAAAAATTTAAAAGTTCTCAGAACCGAACAAAACTAGCGCCATCGCGTAGGTCTCATCATGTCGATTCCGGAAGTATGTTTTTTTTTTAAATGGACACAGTATGGCGAAGTTATCGCGATATGAACTTTTTCCCAAATAGGCAAAAACAATTCAAAGTCAACAGTAGGAGGTCGTATTGTTGATGTCACCAATATGTCATCATGACAAGGCAGATGATGTCATGATGACATCAACATGTTGACATGGCAGCACCACGAGGTGACATGTGTCAGGCATTTTTGGCATTGATGTGGTTGATGATTGGACTGTATAGATGCTGACATGGAAGTTCGTACAGTGATGTGGCAGGATCAGGTCATGACACATGGCAGGGTACGAACGACACGCTGGCAATGATGTGGCCCAGTAATAGGTTGACGCGTGGTAGTGAGGTGGCGTATGGAGCTAACTATGCAGGTTAATTGGGCAGGTGACTCAACTGTATAGACCAATCATATGGTGACATGTGGCCCAATCACAGGGCGCCAGATGGAACCCTAGATAAGACCAAAGAGACTTGGGTAAAAATTTGTTTCCACCTCTGACGGGGTCGAACCTGTGACCTCTGGGCATGCCAAGGCCTTAACACAATGAACTAACCAACTCACCACAGGTGTTACTTGTTAAAACATGTGGTGGATTATGGTTTTAAGTTGATAGTTAGCGATATTTGAGGGATAAGCCCCGGTCGGCGGGGGGCTAGCCCACGACTAAGGCATATGACCAAAACCAAAGACCAGAGGAAAGCGCTAGCACTCAGACATATGGCGCCTCCATGTGACCAGGAGCCCGAGGAAAAGGGGCGCGACCCAAATTTTGGTTAAAAGTGGGTTTAAAACGTTATATTTGGTAATTTTTTTTATTTTTATGTTAATTTTAGCCTAATTTTAATGGTATTTTGCCCATTATTGGAGGATCTAAAGCCCAATTTGAGGCCATATCTTGGGAGCAAGTTGGGATAGGATCCCCAACCAAAATCATATATAAAATGGGTGTTATTGACAATTAGAAAAGGTTCATAACAACAGAATGTTGAATATTTTGTGAAGCTTAAGCCATTTTATTTAGGGAAGCTATTGAGGAAGTGAACTTTGGAGGCCATTTCCAACAGCTATGCTCAGCCTTTTTCAGTTTCGTCAGTTGTGCTGGATTCCTGAGGTTGAGAAGAAAAGATCTAGACCAGTTTTTAATCCATTCGATGTACTTCTGATGTATTTTTTAAGCATTTAATATTAATAAGAAAGCCTCCCCCACTGAGACAAGGGCTCGGAGACGTAGGCAACTTTGTCGAACTCTGTGAACAATATTTGGTGTTATGGTTTGTTGTTATTAGTGCGTATTTCATGTTATGCATCCTTTATGATGGTTGCAACATTCTTTCATTTAAACTCCTTCTTCTCTTAATTTATGAATGGTAAATCACTCATGAAAAATACTTAACCAAGTCTTTAAAAGATCATTTTCAGATCAGCCACACAAGAGGGGATAAAGGTATGATCATAAATATCAATATGAATAATGCCTTCAATCATGTTAGACACTCTTTTCTTTATGATTTTCTTCTTAGATTTGGATTTTTCTCAAAGTTTATTTGTTGGGTATCAACTTGCATTAGTAACCCATGGATTGCCCCATTGGTTAATGGGAGTATTGATGCACGGAAAAAATCCTAGCATACAACATGGAGAAATTGCCTGATCAAATCCCCAATTAGGCCTATACTCGTTTGAGATGGAAATCCTCACTGGTATGTGGGTCTAATTTCCACTAAGGGGGATTTTCTCCTTGAAAGGAGACTTTCCTTGAAGCTCTTCTAAACTACTATGCAGAAAAAGGAAGAACTAATATATCTCTATTCTAAATATATACTATCCTAACAGGGTTCATAGTATCCCAGCTAGGAGCAATAAGAATAACAAAAACTAAACATGAGGCAAGAATATGCTACCAAGCTATAGAAGTAGTTTTTACAACCTGATAATGGTTAAATTAAATGCACTTCATCTTTTACTGAGTAAATAATTACTAAGGAAATCATAAATATGCCTACTCTTGTTCAGTATGAAGGATTAATAGATATTGAACATGAAATGAATATAATTTGTCGAGCTACAGAAATAGTTCACATAACTAAGCAAAAATTAAGGAAAATAGATATCAGTAATTTACTAAGTAAATAGTTACCAAGAAACATGGATACATATACTCATATTCAATATACGAATGACAAATTATTACCAACTATGAAAGATAGCTTATAATAAGTTTTAAATAAGAATAAATTTGCATATGCTAACAATAGTGTAAAATGCACAAACTCATACCTATCTAGAAAAGAATGAGTCAAAGAAGCAGGGTTCCTTTTATTATAATAAAAATAAAATGATAATAGTATCATCTATCATCACAACTAGAAAACCATGGGGTCTTAAAACAAACTGTATAGTCTTGACAATAGTGCACAAGGACCAATTAATCCTTCAGAAGTCCATTTACATAAGAATTTTTTAAAAGAGAATTGTGATAGAACACGTTTTCTTGTTTTTAGGTCTCATAAAACCAGCTCTTTAGAGTTCCTTCATTAGCACGATAGCATGCTCTTCTTGTTGGAGATATTACACACTCACCTAGTATTTATTTTCTTAGGTTGATTAGTCTATGTTGAGGGTGCCCATGGTTAGAGATATTCTCCCTTAGATGAGAATATTCTCCCCTAGATGAGGGTGCCACATCCTTTTCACTCTTGAGTCATTTACACCTCAATTAGACTAGTGGAGTAGAGTCTTTCATGGAAACCTCAATATTATCACCAAGTGTTGCATGCATACCTCGGTATAATCACCATGAGTGTGCACTTACCTTAGTATCATCACCAAGAAGGTGCCACAGATGTGCATCCATGATTCTCTCCTCACTCTACTAGTGATTAGTTAGTTAATTGATGATCGTGTGGCTAGTTAACTAGGACTAGGTAGCATTTCACTCTAGTGTCTATCAGTGAGTGTTTAGATATCTCTAGATCACTACTATGGAGCATTAGATTTCTCATAGAGAGTATATCATATGTATTTTTATCATTCTCGCATTAGTGAATACAATTATTTTGATTATTTTCTCTCATCTCTTCTCTCCTTCTCTCAATTGCAACCTTTGTACGAATTGTTGTTAACTAGATTCTATTTGCAGGTTTCACCACAATTCTACATGGTAACAGATCCCATGGGTTACTAGGAGCAAGGAGCATAGGTATCTTATTTGCAGGTTTATAAGGAAGATGCAGTTATAAAAGATGGATTACTCACCGACAATACCTCTCACGCCTCATAACTACTTCAAGTGGAATCTAAAAATTTTGCTTCAACTAAGATGCAAAGGATTGTACAATATTACCATGGCTACAGAGGTGGATCCAACCTCTTCTATCAATAAGAATAGGTATCTCAACCGCATGGATGAGGCCTACAACCTCCTCTGTGTGACTATGTCCCTCGACCTTATGTTTCACCTTGAAGTTTGTACCACACCTGATGATATTTGGACAAAGTTGGAGGATCTCTTTGGAAAATAGGATGAAATAAGAGTCCATATGCTTAAGGTCGAGCTGAATTACTTAGATCCAAGGAATTTTGATAACATACATGATTTATTTATGAAGTTCAAGTCCCCCATCCTTCATCTAAAGGGATGTGGAATATAAAAATACATTTAACACAATCAGTTAATCCTTTCTATCTTAGAAAAAATTGGTCTGGATTTTGTTGTTTTCGTCTCATCATTTCATACAAACAGATTCACTTCAGGAGCGGCCTGGAAAATTTTGATATTGGATCATTTTATTGAATCCCTCACACATGAGTAAGATAATCTCTTCAAAATGGGGATAATCAAGGGACCCAATGCACATGCACTTGTTGTGCATGAAATAATCAACGCTTCCAATTCAAATTCCAAGCAAAAAGGCAATGGAAAGGCACATGCAGAGCTAAAGAAGGAAGAGTACTCCAAAACCTTCAATGATTCCTAATGCTCCAAAGGTCAAAAAGGAAATAAAGGGAAGACCAAATGTAGTTATTGCAACCACAATTATCATCCTGAGTCTGCATGCACGAAGAAACAGATTGATCAAATGGTGTAGATTCTCCAGATGAACAACCTCGGGGATCACATTCCCGAAGCTGGAATATCAATCCAAACAAGGTAACTCTAATGCACTAATTGTCATTAACTCTTCTCCTGATGCATGGATCTTAGATCCAGATGCATCCCACCATATGGTAGCAACAAAGAATCACGGTTCCTCCCATCCTCATGGGAGATGATACCCCAGTTGAGGTCATTGGTCAAGGGAGAGTAGAACTCTAACACAAAAATTTTGAGAATGTATTACATGTTCCAAAAATCTTTGTGAATCTTCTCTATGTTTATCAGATAACACATGTTGGTATAGAAAAAAGGGTGGAGTTCACACCTAATTTCGTAACCATATCTGATATGCATGATAACTCCACGATTGTTGTTCATGAGGTAAACCACCAATCTCGTTTGTATACTTTTAGTAAGTTCATTGCTAAATATGATTATTCTTTACTACTGATGCATTTTGAAGATACTAGTAGATTATGGCACAAGAGATTCGGCCATTTAAACTTAAAATACATGCAACAACTATGCAAACGGGACATGGTCACCGAATTTCCCAACATACACTTTTCCAAAGGAGTTTTTCAAGGATGTGTTATTGGCAAACATCCTTAAGAGAAATTTGAGAAAAAGAATTCCTAGAGGGCATCCCCTCCTTTGGAGCTCATCCACAATGATCTGATGGGACCCATTATGCATCCATCCATCAACAAAGAAAGGTACATGCTTACAATTATTGATGATTTATCATGATACACTTGGGTGTATTTTCTTAGGTAGAAGTCCAAATTTTTTTAGCACCTCAAAGACTTCAAAGCACATGTAGAGATTCAGTTCGGGAGAAAGATCAAAATCTTCCACACAGACAATGGGGGGAATATGTGCATTGTGAACCAAGATGTCCAACATTTTTTTTCAAAGGTAGGTATACAGCTACAACACATAGTACCTTACACTCTACAACATAATGGAGTAGTCGAGTGGAAGAATAGATCCATCAAGGAGATGGCCACTTGCATGTTGCATGCAATATCTCTACCACCCAAGATTTGGGTTGAGTCACTTAATTGTGCTAACCACATTCGAAAAATATATCCTCACAAATCTATCAAGGATCGGACTCCCTTTGAGGCATGGAGAAGAAATAAACTTGAAGTCACCCACTTTTAAATATTTGGATCACACGCATGGGCCCGCATACCCTCTGAAAAGAGGAAATCATTAGATCCACAGAGTATCGCATGCATATTTGTGGGATATACAAAGTGTGTTAAGGGCTATAGGTTACTTGATCCCTCTAGTGACAGGCTCATCATTTACTACAGTGTTTAGTTTGAGGAAACTCCCTTGCATACACCATTGGAGCCTCATGCAAAGACCTCTATACCACTACTTGCACCAGACATCACTGATGATGAGTCTCCACACTCAGATCATGTTGCAGATCTGAGCTCCAAATATGATTCGAAAGATGATGAGCATGCACATGATGAGTATGTCGATGATGAGCATGCAGATGTTGAGCCACCACAAATGCCCAAGTGGGCATAGACCACCCTACAGGAAACATGAGACTTTATGGGGGATCAATTAGATAAGAGGAGGATGAGGTCTCAGTTTGAGGATCCTCCTCATGCACTCACAACTATGAAACCAATGATTCCCATGCATTTTTATATGGTTCTAGATTCACTCCTATGTAGAGGCTACAGGGAATCCCTTCTGGGAAGCCTCCATGTAGGAAGAGTATAACTCTCTCCTTAAGAACTGGACTTTGGATCTAGTTCTTCTTTTTTCATACCTTAAGCTTTTAATATGCAGATGGGTCTATAGGACCAAGAATGTGACAGACAGACAGGTGAGTAGGTATAAGGCAAGATTGGTTTCCAAAGGAATTAAACAGATTTATGGGATAGACTATGATGAGACCTTTACTCCTGTAGAAAATATGGACTCCATCTGATTGGATCTTTCCATTGAGGTAGCCATGAGGTGGTAATTTCACCAGATGGATTTGAAGAATGATTTTATTCATGGGGATCTCTCAGAGGATATTTACATGGAGCAGTCACAGGGATCCATTCAGAACTCATCCCTAGTATGTCGAATGAAGAAATCCCTCTATGGCATCAAGCAGGGACCTAGAGCATGGTATGCAAAGATGGATTCCTACTTTCTCTCTCAACACTTTTTCATATGCAAATCATATCCAAACGTCTACATGTTGAGGACCTCAGAATCCTTTTTTATCTTAGTTCTCTATGTTGATGACCCCCTGATCACAGGAAGTTCGGCCTTAGCAATTCCTACGGTCAAAGACATTTTGCATGGTAGGTTCTCTATGAAAGACATGGGTCCATTTCATTATTTACCTGGTCTCAAGATTATTCAGGATGCTTCAGGAACCATGCTATCTCATACTAAGTATGCTAAGGATCTCTTGGTTAGATTCCACATGATCGAATGCAAGTTGAAAACCACACCCTTTCTGTCTGGGGTACATATTGAGGATGGAGGGGATACACTAGTGGTGGATATCACCTTATATCGACAGCTTGTGGGGAGCCTTTTGTATCTGACCCAAACCTAGTCGGATCTCTCATATGTAGTAGGGGTAGTTTCTAGGTACATGCAGGAGTCACATGAGCTACACTAGAAGGCTGCCAAGCACATCCTCAAATATGTTCAAGGAACCACAGGTTTCGGGATCCACTATGCATCATGTTATGTATTAGATCTCATTGTATTCGGTGATTCTGATTGGATTGGCGATAGCATAGATCACAAGTCCACTTCTGGGTACGTGCTTGGTTTGGGTTATGGTCCCATCTATTGGTCAAGAAAAAATCAATCATCTATTTCTCTATCGTTAGCAGAGACTGGGTACAGAGGATCGGTCAATGTCATTGTTCAATCACTTTGGCTTCATAACTTCCTCACTGAGCTTGGAATCCAGTTCCACTATCCAACTATCATTTGGTGTGACAATCAGAGTACTCTCAAGTTTTATAGAGACCGAATGCAGTGACAATAGACCAAACACATCAATATCCATATGCATTACATCAGAGACTTGGTACATGATGGGATCATCGATTTTCAATACTATCCATTCACTAAACAGATGACAAACATCTTCACCAAGACATTTACGGAGCAGAAGTTCCATTTCATGCGTGATCGTCTTGGAGTGAAGGACACAACTACTTAGCAATTGTCTTTCCTTCTTCATTTTTGATGCATTGTAATTTGAGGGGGGGGGAGGTTCCCAAGAGGTTTTCCCTCTTTCCTCTATTTTTTCATTGTTTCACTCTTAGATGTATTATACAATGGATACCTAACATGGCCTTGGTTGTCGGGACCCATTCATCATGTACACCCTAGTAGTGTTCAGGGAGAGTGTTGGAGATATTACACACTCACCTAGTATTTATTTTCCTAGGTTGACTACTTTATGTTGAGGGTGCCCTTGGTTAGAGACATTCTCCCTTAGATGAGAATATTCTCCTCTAGATGAGGGTGCCACATCCTCTTATGTCTTAACTCATTTACACCTCAATTAGACTAGTGGAGTGGAGTCTTGCATGACAACCTTGGTATTATCGTCAAGTGTTGCATGCATACCTCAGTATCATCTCCATGAGTGTGCACTTACATTGGTATCATCACCAAAAGGCACCACACATGTGCATGCATGATCCTCTCATCACTCCACCAACGATTAGTCAGTTAACTAATGACCACGTGGCAAGTTAACTAGGACTAGGTGGCAGTTCACTCCAGTGTCTGTCAGTGAGTGTATAGATCTCTCTAAATCACTACTATGGTGCATTATCTTGCTCATAGAGAGTATATCATATGTATTTTTATCATTCTCTCATTAGTGAATACAATTCCTTTGATTCTTTTCTCCCATCTCTTCTCTCCTTCTCTCAATTTGCAAGCTTTGTACAAATTGTTGTTAGCTAGATTATTTGTGTAGGTTTTACCATAATTCTACACTTCCGCCTCCCTTGACTTAGAGAAATTATGGCCTTTAATACCATAGATTCCAGGTTCTATAAATATTGTTATCTCCCATCGTTTATTGTGTTTCAGTTCTTATTTTTTCTCAATTTTGTGGTATAGTTGTGATCTGATTTTATTCCCTCCTTCGTTTTCCAAGATTTATTCCTCCTTTTATTATCATTACTATGAAAACTTGTATCAATCTTCGATACTTTAGGGAATTATATATCTCTTGACACCAAACCCTACGATCTCATGGGGTTTTCCATAATGGATTAAGCTCCAATCAGAATTATTTTGACCACTCTCTATCAAATTGATCGCATTCTTTATCATCACAATCTTGGGAATCTATTTATGTGATTCCATTAAGATATGATTGTACATTCTAGTGAACAAGGGTACCTTTCCTCAATGTTCTATTAATATCCCAACCTATGATCTCGTGGAATCAATCCATGTAATTCTCATATCTTTTATTATCAACTTTCTCGAGTTGTGGTGCTATCACGCATGCATTATTTTACATGTCAGTTTCCCCTTTTCTTTGGAGTTGGTCCCAATGATCTCATCCTTTCATCGCACCCTTTTGGTTATGCTTGTCCCCAGTGATATTTCAACACCTATGGAAAAAAATTGATCATCAAAAAACAACAAACAAAACTAATCTGAATTCAAACCCTAACGTGACAATCTAAATCACATGTAAGTATATTATTACTCCCCTTTCATAGAATTGAATCAAAACCAATTACGACATTCAACATTCTTTATCTTTATTTCTGATGAACAAAATTTTGTGGCATTCTACCATCAAAACAATGATTAGGTGGCATTGGAATATTTAAAAGTGATTCGATGAATTCTCTTCATAATGATCTAGTAGCATCAAAGTTGCCTCTAATGTTTTCATGGAATCCTATTAAGCCCTAAATCATGGCAAATTACCCCTTAATTGGGGCATATTACATTAGTATTGTTATTTTATTTATGTTGGATTGGGTCCATTAGTTGTAATTGTACCTCCTGGTCTCCTACATATACCAAGGAGACCTTTTCACTTGGTACAATCCTGTATTGGTGAATTCATGTGATGTATAAGGAGGTTTCTCCCTCGAAGAGGCTTATTATCTGAATTTACCTCTTTTACAATGCATGGAGTAATTATTCTAACGTTTTTATGCTACTTTGATATGCTTTTCTCGACATTTGGTATCATAGCTAGACAATCATCGGGATTGGCTTCTTCAAAACAAGTCTTCTTAGACATTTTGCTACAAATTTGTTTCTGGAAGGTTTCGGGATCTGGAATTTATCTTGAGTAGAGGAGACATATAGAGATAAATTGGGTCTGAATTTAAGATCTTGGTTCGTTACATTTTTGGAGATACATTATGTTCAAGTTAGGGTTTTTTACTAGTCCTGAAACAGGTCTTCTTGGTATTTTTGCTCCCAATTTTTTTGGTTAGGTTTTAAGTAATGAAACTTTTATAGTACAAAGGAGGAATAGTGAAGTATCTTGTGTACAAATTTCATTCCTTGATCCGTTGTACTCTGAAATTTATTCTATGAGGAAATTAGGGTTTTTAGTTGGTCCAGATTTCAGTCTAAAACATGTGTTCTTGGGAAAATTGTTATATTTGAAGCTAAAAAACCTCTAAATTGAGTGAGACCTATTCCATTTGTTAGGATATGGACTGAAGTTTTAATGGTGCAAATTTCATGTTATGAAGTGAAGACAGTGACATGCAGCATGCCGTACAAGTTTGCTCTCCTGAAAGGGAAAAAATCAGCACATCTTGGGAAAGTTATCATAAAATTCTCTTGGAGAATCCAATCTTGGTATAGCCTATGGGGTTGGAAAGAAGACACATCAGGCTACCTCAAGACGAAATTTTAGACTCAGAAGGGTTGAAATTTCATAGCTACAACAGAAGAAAGGTCGATAAGCAAAACAGTCTCCAATTCAGGGTTTTAAAAGGTGCGCTTTTTTTTTGGAAATTTGCATATCTTTTGACTAGATGATCCACTTGGGGTGATTCAAAAAGTGGAATAAAGTGGGATAAAAGGAGTATCACTTAAATTTGGGAGAATATTAAGGATTTTTAGGTACATATGTATTTCAGTGTCTCTAAACGTAGGAGCTATCGTTATTTGTCAACGCTACAACCCAGGGACAGTGTGGCTCTTCCACGTACCTAGATTATATCAGAAGGCTCATTTCACACGGTTGTGCATTAGACAATACTACTACGGATTTGAGCTCCCACGTGCTTGGCATATATCAGGAGACCCCCTATAATCTTGATACCAACTGAGTAAACCATTTGGCCATATTGTTGCTATAGTACACCAAGAAAAAAACGCGAGGAGATCACTCTCTAGTACCTGGGTAGTATGGATAAGGGCATGGTCAAGCCTCCTTAGTTAGTTCCCTGAGAAATTGGGCAGAGTAGTATTGTTGGACCCCAAATGTATATCAAAGATATATAGCACCTGACACTCCCTTGTTAGTGAGGACCTTTGCCTATGCCAATTAGGAATTTCTACATTTCAGTGATACTTGGCCAACATGCCACCAAAAAATGGAAATTGTACACCAAATAATCCCTTAGATAGTCCTACTTGGAATCTTGATGAAGTTGAAGAAATGCACAAGGACATAGATGATATACAAAAGAAGGCAGTAACAAAAGATGAACTACAATGGATGATGGATTCAACTAAAGCTAAGATGGAAGCGATGATGGATACTAAGATGGATGGATTAAAAGGGGAGATCATGGAAAGGTTCAAAAAGTTTCTAATAGAGAGGCCACCTGAAAGTGACAATTTATCCCATGAAATTCATGATGAGAACATAAGGAAGATGGATCAAAACTGGAGAAACTCCATCTTTGGGTTGAAGACAAATGACTTTCCTAAGATCGATATGAGGAAGTTTGATGGCAAGGATCCAATCACATGGACACTCCAAATGGAGCAGTTCTTTGATCTACATGATGTGCCACACACACAATAGGTACGAATTGCATCTTTATATTTAGAACCTAATCAGTTTGTGTGGTATCGATGGCTTTGTTCTCGCAAATCACTTGTCACTTGGAACATTTTCACGAAAGAAATGATAGCAGACTATGAGGATACAAGGAGCAATACCTTCTTCAGCCAATTGATAAATCTCAAGCAAAAGAGTTCAGTTGTGGAGCACATTGAGAACTTCCAAAGATTGAATATAAAGGTAACAAATATTCTAGATGAGCACCTCATTGATGTCTTCATAGGAACTTTAAAGGATAACATTCAACATGAGATTCACCTTTGGGAACCCAAATCATTGGAGAATGCGTTCAGGGTGGTGAGAAGGACCACCCCTAACATCTATCGAGAGAATAGTGTTCCTTCTTCTAAACCACCTCAACAATTGGAGGAAAGAAAACCAAAAGGTTTATCCTTTAATTGTGACAGCAAGTACAGTAAGGGACTTCAGTCTGGTGAGAAGAATTTATTCTACATAGATTGTGAAGAGGAAGAAGAACAAGAACCATCTCAAGATGAATATGTATAAGAGATTTCTTCTAAAGAGATGACTCCCACCATATCATGTCATGCATTGGATGGAATTAGCACTCCTTAAACCGTCAAGATCAAAGGATATATCAAAACGAAAAAGGTAATAGTGCTAATTGATTATGGTAGTACTTGTTGGCACAAGGG